>JAWPHD010008138.1:0-118953 GCA_037043455.1 Cyrtodaria siliqua
GAAAATATATTCCCCCTCGCCTAAGAGCTCGGCTGAATATAATTTCCAGGCAGGAATGTGAGCTCATGTCCCCTGCCAAGATGTTGTTTTCTTGTACGATTTTTCGTCATTTTCAAAACATAACGGTGGATTTTTTTTTTGTGGTGGAGGCAGACCACTTTCCTTGGTAGAACCAGTACTGTACACCTCCCGCCATACGTTAGAATCGACACTTCTCCAGTGGGATTCGAACCTGGAGCGGTGAGAGGCGAAGGTTTACAACGCAACGTCGTTAACCATTCGGCCACAGAGACGCTGTCCCCTGCCTGCCAGAATGTTAATAACTAATAACGTCCTTTAACATAGAAGTAGTTTGTGAGTGGCATGGATATTCAACAATGTTATAACAGTGTTAGGAGAGTGTTTTGGATCGTAAATAATAATTCGTGGAGGGACTCATGTCGATCTAATGGTTCTTTAGAGAAAAGTTATTATCATTTTAAAACTCGTTATTTCGTCTTCATATCAAAATTTATTTAACACCACGACACCTATTCGTGGATTGTATTTATTTATCATTTATGTGCAATTTGCAAACTGCAAACTGCGATTGCTGTATTAATAAATTAGTTACACGCGCTACTTCGAGGTGAAAAGTAGGAGATTTTTCCTGCTTTTAATTATTTTCATTAATTAAACAGTAGTATTTTAAACGTCAGTATTTTGCTCATGCTCGTTTATCCTGCATAACAATATATCACACACAATATAATCGTTGCAAAAAACCCTACTATAGGCAAGTAAAGTAAATCTAGATATTGTGTCATATACATGATTCGGTATTGCACAGATCATTCAATACTGACAGTAACTGCAACCACCACCCATTGTTTGATATGTGCCAATACTGATTTTTTAATTGTGACCAAATTGAGTAAGAATTTAGCCTGAATGTTTAAAAAAAAGGATTGACGTGTGTCATTGGTATGTAACTGACTGATTGTTTAATATACAATTGTACGGGGTATGTAGAAGATATTAATATGTTTGCTTCTGGTAATTGTAAGAGATGGATCTAACTGGACTGGGAGGAAATATGAAATAGGACAAAACCTTACTATGCTTCATAAAAATGTATCACTACATATATAATTGTAATAGTTGTATTATGGCCGGAGGCCTCTGTTACTGAATACACATTTGTCATGCCGTTGACATTTGCATTTCATCACAACGCATTTACTTTAAATACGCCTAAACTAAAGTAATGAGTGAGGTTTGGTGCAACCTACAAGCTGATTTAAACCCCCAGGGACGTTTTCGTCACTGACCGTTCCAATGCGGTAGCGCTGTTGTCAACTCATTTATGTTTGTGGTGTGATACCTTGCCTATTAATATCCTTGGAATTGTTGTTTGTTTCGAAGCGTGTTTCTGGGTCGATGTGGTCCTTGAAAGGTGCATCTGCTGTTCGACTTGTATATCTACATTTTACCAGATATCGAGTTAAACAATGCAATACAACTGAATTTCCTCGAAAATAACATATGGTGCGATGGTTTCATATATAGTCGTTATTGCTCATACCGCACATGGTGCGAGGGTTACTGTTACCGTCAGTATTGCAAATATCACATATGGGGCGGTGGGTACATGTTACAGTAGTCTTGAACATATTACACATGGGCGGTGTTTACTGTTACCATCAGTATTGGAAATATCACACATGGTGCGGTGGTTACAGTTACCATCACTATTGCACACACCACACATGGTGCGGTGGTTACAGATACCGTCAGTACTGCACATATCACAAATGGTGATATACCATATCACACATGGTGTGGTGGTTACTGTTACCATCAGTATTGCACACATCGCACTGGTGTGGTGGTTACTGTTACCATCGGTTTACCATGCTTGTCACGATAACATAAATAATTTAACTATTATTACTATTATATAAAAAATGTGTTCGTATATGTTAAAGATAACATACATCGGTTAAATAGTAGTCACGATTGGATTTACGATCATATTTGTACCATGTTTTATCCGAGGCGCCGTTGCGCTTTACAAGTAGAATATAAAAACCATACTGAGACCCGTAACAGTCAAAATACATCGAGAAAATGAAGTTGATATATGATGCAATAATGATTTCTTTCAAAGAAACAGAATTATAATATAGATGTAGACAAATACAATATTTGAATACGTAACACACGCTCCGCTATTGTCTATTAGCGGTAACCATGCATTCCCCAGATACCGCAAGTCAAATCATTTCCCCTTAATGAGTATAAACGATACCATAACGGTCTCGCAAATTCAATTAAACCGTGTGCAAACTCATGATATGTGTTGCTATAGAAATTAATGTGTTCCCGGCCATCCTGATGCTCCATTGGGGTTAATTACTTGTTATATTCTGTCTGGGTAAAATGTGATATGACGTTTGAGGAAAATTCGGAACGCTTTTCTTGATAATTCGACGGGTTTAAGTAGCATTGTGTGTGTACCATTTCAAACAGTCGAAATGAGTAGCTAAATCGGATTTCCAACGATAAATAAAAGACAAATGTTGAAAAGTGTGGTCCCTTGGAAGAAACGATAATACACAAGAGAGAAAATAGCAGACTTAGATGTTACTAAGTCTGTTGTTAGAGGCACCGTATTAAGCGGTATTTTACTTTAAAGTCAGAATATGCTTATTGTTAACCTTAACGGAGGTGATAGAGACTCTGTGTCAAGTATTTGTGTATAATATTACCGTCCAATTTGCAAATTAATCCCCCCGATTTACCCAGCGGTTATAGAAACAACTGGCACGCTGACGTTTTATCTCTTGTGTTTACATAAACGTTACCTGTGCTATAAAAAAACACATTTGGATCTGCACGCTTCCTGTGTTGTGCTTATCGTCGGTGCAGCGTGTAGGGGATACCCCTTACCCCCTTACCCTTTAATTTATTCAGTTTATTTGATAGCGTAATTCTCTAAGTTGTAACTCTACTGAATGTTTCGACAATTGTTTCGGTTTATGTGTTATTAAGACATATTCTGCCTTTAACAATAATTCAAAGGTAAGATGTCTTTTAAATATTAGTCCTTTAAATGTACGTGCGTGCGTATTCTGAACTGGGCATGTGCTATGAATGATAAATTGTATGAATTCTTGGAGAGACTGTACAATGTAAATCTAAGGTTTCATTGGTTTCATATATCAATCATTATACAACAAAGTCGTTATACAAGCTCAGTCCACAATTGTATTGTAGTTATTTCAGAATTAATTCGCAATTGTTCGGCGTTTATGCAGTTTTAAATGGTAGTAAATGGCATATTCCTTGAAGCGTTAGCGTCTTTATGGTCAATTTGCCATTCACTATTGGCGTTTAAAATCGCATAAACGCCGATATATAAAATGCAACTCAGTTTTTATAGTTTACATAATTTTCTCTAACTTAGTACATGTATCAGTAATAACCTGCATTGGGATAATGAAAACGACAAATTAGAGGTAAATACCCTCGATGTTATTTGTGTACAATTGTGTACAGTGGAATAGCCATTTTATATTGGTACACATTGTAGTGGTGCGCAGTGCGGGCCTGTATTGCACGCGACTCCTTGACAAATGAAGTTTATTCCAAATAGCAGGCAAAGTGAATCAAATGAATGTACATACAATATAATGCACGTGTGCCTATTAAATAATAATTTTAATTACGTGTGATAGATTTTTTTATTTGGTACGACCTTAGGCTAAACACATTCCTTAGCCTCGTCCATTGGATACGGACGCAAAACAGTTACACGGAAACAATATATCAGGTAGCAAATCTGCAATATCAAAGTTGTATAGTTAGTAACAGTTACTAATAAATAACTCACGTTTCAAAGGAACAATGCCATATCCCGGAACATGATTACAGAGCAGTTACAGTTTCCACTGGATGTAACGATTCGACTTCTTTAAATATACATAGCTAGTTACAAAATGTTTCTATATTTTAACTTGTTCTTTAATGAATTGAAATTCAAAATACGAGTTTTGATATGTAGTGAGCAAAAATAAAAAGACATCCTCCGAATTGATGCTGTGTGGAATAATAAGATAAACCACCAACAATAGCTCGAAGAAAGAGTTAATTGAATAGTTTATTAAAAACAAGTGATTTCTATTTTTCTTAAAAATGCATTTTTTGGCATAGCAAACATAAACTCTATGAGGAATACCTAAATTTGTCCGAAACAATATTTTCTATATGTTCCTTATCCAACAAATCACACAAACATCCTTAACAGTCAGAAATAGTAAGTAATATTTGATTAAAATGTCTCATATCAAATACAGTTACAATTACAAATAGTATACAGTAATGTTATTTGATATCCTGTCAGCATAGGCATATGCGACACTATAAACCACAATAGTACGTGTTAAAACATTATACAAGTTACAAATGTATTGCATTAAAAATATTCAATAATAAAAAGCTATTATTTAGTGTTAGTTTACACATAAAATGAAATCTACAATTAAATGTTAAACACTTATTTTTTAAAACACGCTTTTGTAGGTATTAGCTTTTGATTATCCACAATTATCAATTTACCTCCCTTTGAAGTTTTGATATCATTCATAACAGATTATCACCTAGCAAAGTTGAGACTATGTAAAGGCACATTACGTTTGCTTAATCACATTACACATTGTTTTATTAAAATTCTGTTTAAGGGTTTACTTACTCAAAAACAGGCTACAGAAATATTTGCAGTAGCAGTGGGTAAACTTTATTTTTGCTCAGTTTTTGATCCAGACTGGCATGAGCCTCATCAGTTTGCTAAGCTGCGCACTTTGAAAGGTAGTTCATGTCGTAATAATAATAATAAGATATCGCTCACATGCCAAATTATCGCAACCAATCAGATTGCAGATCGTGGCATTTGGTATATACTATTTAATATGCAACAAACCAAACCAAACCAAACAATATAAGGCAACATTTTTCAAACCATACAATGTTAAGATATTTCAAAAAATATATACGAAACTACTATGGAATAAATCTGATTGGTTCCGACAATTTGGCATTTGAGTACTATAATAATAATAATAATAATAATACCTTTATTTCAAGAGGATTACATATTTGGATACTAGCCAGTTTAACATATGGTCCTCAAACAAAACAGAATATATTTATAGTAAATGCAAACGTGATTAAAACAATGGTACAAAAAAGAATAAAATATGTCTAGAAAATTCATGATATTTTTAAAATGTTAGTATTTGAGATAAACTGATTAAAGTTTATTTAACCGATTAATATGATTAATACCAGTTTGATAAAGGCATTAAAACAACCAACTGCTTTAAAAATGGTGATACATATTAAAATTAATCAGTATATTGAGTTTAAGAATATACACTATTAAAAAGAATGTTAATGATTTTAAGATAATGATGTCATTAGATACAAATTTATAAAAGGAATATAGGTGATAAGCGCGAAATTATTGCACATATATGCTTTTGCTATTGCACTGTAAATGATAATTGTCGATACTATTACGTGGTCCTGCTTTAATTCCAATAAGCAATGGGAAAGCTTTTATTAACAAAATTTTATAACGGATTTTTTGACAATAAAACACGTTAAAAAAACATTTTACTGAAGAAATGCGATAACCTGTTTAAAATTACTTAATAATTGCCTCTAATTTTACAATACGCTAACATTTTAAGCCTAATTTAAGGTTTTATTTCATACCACACCCAACCCCGCTTTTGCTTCTTGGAGAAGGTGTTGGATGGGGTATGCAATTTAATACTCGGACCACGTAATGAGGGACAGAAAACTCACCAAAACCTGATCGTTTGGGAATTGTATTCAATAACGTCATTATAAAATAAAAACTATATTTGTTCGATTTACATGATTGACATGTTTACTATAGTCAGTGCTGAATTCAGTGCTGAGGCAAAATGTTCAACTATCGTTGTTTATTTAGAACATGTAGAGAATAAATCAAAACACTTTAACTTCAGACCGACACGGCAATATAAGCAAACAAGGCTCACATTAAAAAATAACCATTTATAATTGCTGTTTTGTTTTTAAAACAGTGTTAATAAACATGAATGTCTGACCTCAATTTGTTCTTATGTTCCGAATCCAGGCAGCGCATAATTGCAGGGTCTCGGGGTTCCTGATTTGCCGCTTGGTACATGTAGTTCAAATCACGTGACTCCAAGTGCTGCCGGAAGGATATCGTTGAGGTACAGAATGCAACGTGCACTCAAATGCAGGTCATATTTAACTTGCAACGACTATCATGCTCTCCAGAGCCTCACAGCTTTCGCTTTTAACCCTTAACATACGTCATATATATATAATGCCCTGTTCTTTCTTTGACCATTCCATTCATGTGACAAAGGGATGTTTCGGCGAACATGACTGATCAGCAGCCGAACATCGTAAACCCTGAGCATTCTGCGAGGTACTTGCATGCTGATCTGAGTTTACAATGGACGCAGAGGCTATTACAATCGTGCTTAGCGGGTTAAAGATGAATGGCCACCCTTTTTGTAGTATTGATTTAACTCTTAAACATCAAAAGAACATTTCTTGATAGTCCCGGAGAGAAACATATTTTTAAAACCGCTACTAAGCTGCATATAAAAATAAGTATTATTTGCATGGCGTAGATACTACTTTTACCACTTCGTGACTGCACCGGAAAATGATGTAAATTTGAATAGTAAAGCTGCACAACTATTGCCAAATAATTGATAAATACATTTACCTGTGGATTAATTTATCTTTTCAAAGCTTTCTACGTCATCAAATAAAATATTATTCTCGCTTTTCACAGATATTGCAATGTGTGAATTGTAAACATCTATTGTTGTGTATTGATTTCGATTTAAATCAACATAAACATGTTCATGAAACAAAACATGGCTAGAGAACTTTAAGGTTTAAATACAGTTACTTTAGACTTTGTTTTATATATCGTTAAAAAAAAATAAAAGTTAAAATTGAAGTTGAAAACCGAAATAAACATACGACTAATAACATGCATATATCGCTGAATTGATACACATTTTGTACATTAAAATCCACTACGTTTTTAAATTCGAGCCAAAATTGACAGCGATGTGATATCACAAATCGCTTATGGATCATTTCTGAAAAAATGCAGAATTGTATATAAGCGGTGGATTTACTGAATACCAAATGGAATGCAGAATGTGTATATGGACTCTCGGATATGATATGGTCCGATATTCTACCTTTATCAATTTAACAAAAGGTTTCGGGTTAAAGTTCATAACAAATGACGCTATTCCCTTTAGTTGTAAGCACACGCTGCATTCACATATATTATTAAATGATATAAAAATCGAACAGGAAAAAATCAGCATTCAAGGACGACAGTCGATCACAAACAAACAAAGAACAAATTTAAAGATGCATCAAAGGCCAAATAATAAGAACACAAAGGGGTTGACAATAGGACTAAAGACTAGGTCATTTACGATAACATTTCTCAGTCAATTTATTCTCGTCTTTAATAGCGTTTTTGGCTTTTAAAGTAACACTACTTAATATTTTCAAAGGAATATGTATCATAAACTTACGATGCCTACTCCATTGTTTAACATCAGATAACAACTCTGTTTCATTTCTTGTTTTACCTAGTAAACACCGAGTGTCATGGAATATGCGTGTGCATTACAAAATGAAAAAGGCAAATAACACAATTCCTTGTCGTTAGGTGATGTATGAGAGCTGCCATGTGGGCTTGTCGTGAATTTATTCAGTGAAGCCGTTATTATCACTCAGTCGTGATTCTCTCTGAAATATAAATGTTTCAGGGGAAAATAAATTTAGATAAAGTTACTGGTTTCATTTATTTTGTAGATGATTTCGTTTCAGTAATATCATCCCTCGATTGATTAATACTAAATTAATGTGTCCTAATGAGTTACGGTGTAATGCACTTTTCGTGTTGCACTATATTAATACGTTCTGTAACGAATGTAATTTGAATGATTTCCCAATAGATGAAATGATACAAGTTGAACGAATATTATAACAATGATAGAATGAAAACAGCTACTAAAATACAATCGGAACACGATGCGTTTCATAAAGGGTCAGATACCGCTATTGATTGTGGGCTTCTGAATGGTTGAACAAAGTATAGGGTCAATTAAGACATATAGTCAAATTGTAAGATAGATTCCGATTGGATGAAATCAACATAAATCATAACAAATTCCAATAAAATATCAAAATATTAAAGTTCAATAAAAAAACGTGTTCATTTGGGATATTTCGACCGCAATTTGCATTTGTATTGATAAAATTGTACTAAAGGTATATCTTGCAGAACGTAAAAATTATTAACTGCCATTCTGGGATGTGTCCACTTTCATTGAAATATTAATGGCTGAAAAAATAACATTATCTCCAATTTGCGTGTCATTTTCATTGTTCCTGAGATATATCTTAAGGAAAGTTATTCTTCAGCCAGTGTAGTTTAGAGATAGGGGCTGAAGGCACAAAGGCTATATTGTAGGACTATCTGAAATGCAATAGTGGTATATGACCATAGCGGTCAATGTTGAACGCCTTTGTCAGATTGACTTTAATGGGACACCCAGATATCTTGCTTTTTTCACACTATTTAATTACTTACTGAAGCGAAAAAGAAACGCAACTCGGGAATTTCCGCTACATGTAACACTTAATTTCAAATAATATTCCAAAGATATCTCTAGATATTTTGTAAAAGAAGTTGCAGTAAGTTAGAGAAAAGACACAGCTGTGATGTTGTAGACGTTTTAATTATTTAATCATAGTACGCGTTGTAACAAGAAATGCATAAACGTTGAAGTTCCTCTGTGAAAAAATGAGCCATTTCAGTACTGTATTTAAAGTAAATAGTTTGCACACAATTTTGCATCCTAAGTTTCCTCACATGCTTGAGCCAAACGCGCACTCTGTCAATAATGAAACTTTGAAGGAATACTATTTCTGAGTTATGTGTTGTTTTGTCTTTCTTTCCGAAAGGAAAGGTCTTACGCAGCCATGCACCATTCGAATAACAGCAGCATATTGTACAATCATACAATATATAGCTGAAATTTCCGAGTTTTGTTTATTTTTCGTTGCAGTATATATCAAATCAAATCGAGTTCGTTGGTTTATAATCCGATACAGAACTGTGACAGAAACAAATAGGATAAACAACGTACAAGTACAAATAGAGATAATGCAAATGTCATGCAGGAATATAGTTAACATGAATAATGGCACACAATCCGCCCTGCACACAAATATTCCTTGTTGCTTGAATGCTGAAGTAATACGTTATCATAGTTTCAATTCCTCCCCCTGAATGACTTAACATTTGAATAAATATCTATTCTTAGATGAAACATGTTATAAACGAAGGTATATTAAGGAAATACTCTTTTACTCTTTTCAGTATTAATTTGTTAAAATCGTTCAATAATAACATTTTTTTCTAAAAGAACGTTTTTTCTTAATAAATTTAGCAATGTGCAAGTCATAAAAAAGTGAATTTCATTTTCTACATCATAATTGCATAGCAAACATGATCTATCATCTGGAGGAATGTTTTTAGGACTACCATTCTCAACAGCTAACTTATGAGTATTTAACACTTAGATTTCCGTCTAGTTCAATGTTTAGCAGAAACTTTGGCACATGTATGAGTCTTGTATGGTTATCTGGTGCAAATACGGAACGTCATATCAATTAGGTATAACTAATTTGGATGGAATTGTTCTCTGCAGAAGTGACTTAAACATTTTTTCCTGAATGTTCCCATCTGAACTGGATTTCCATGATAGATTGTCGTTCTTGCATATCATTGACATATTGTGTGTTGATATGTTGGCATTGCCATTAATCGACGTGTGTGCGTTTATTTACAAGATTATTTACAAGATTGTGTCATTAAATGTTGACATTTCAACGTCGTTTCTATTTGCGTATTTCATCCAGCACAATGTGGTGTAAAATAGTGTACAGCTTGATAAACTCAGATATATTTTTCTTGTAGGCCAGAAAGTTTCAGTATTTAAATACACTTCTATTATATCGTAAGGAGAACCTGTGGGTTACACCCTCAACACGCAACACTGTCAAATAATCACCAAATGGTCATAGACTTTGGTGCACACTATAATATTTTACAACCCCAACCCGACCCCTCCGGCATTCTAGCCACTGACCGTAATAAGGATATACCCATAGTGTCAACCCTTCTATGTTTGTGTTGAGACAGACTTTGCTTTGTTGTTGTTATTGTTTGATCAGTAAGCATGTTTTTGTTTGACTGTGTTCTGCTTATTTTATCAGCGAAGTGGTGAAAGTTCAGACAGAATGAGGTGTTACTGATACCCATAATGCTTCTAGATCTCCCCCTTTCAATTTAATGGCTTTCTTACCATTACACAACAGTAGTAGTGTAATGTACCACTGTAGTTTCACTGTTTAGGAACGTGTGTAGTTGATATAACAAACTGTAGTCTCATGTGCCCATGGAAAAAGCAGTTTGCACAAAAAAGGACCCACGATGTCTTTGGTAAAAATACAGAAGGTAAGAAATTAATTCCAACCCTAGGCACGCTTGGGTCAATACAAGCATTACTTTTCATCCGTCGTCGATCATTATTCTACGGCATTATTCTACGCAAACGCATGCGCGGAGAGATTTATTGTTTGATAGGATAAAGAGGACACACCACTGGTGTGCGTCATCCAATTTTATATCTTTATCCAATCAAACAGCTCCACAGAAACTCCTTTAGAAAAATCTCGGAAACCAAAAATAAAGATTTTTGTTTCGATATTTAGAGAAAATACATAATTAATGAGCCGCAACACACGAAAACGTCCCTTCGGACGTTTAGACGACAACGTCATAAAGTAACAATTTATGACGTCGGCCGGTAATCAATTAATTACTAATTACATGTTTGTTCACTTCCGTGTTTAACCTAATTATTATATCATAGGGAATATGTTTTCTTAATATAAATAGTTGATGCTATAGAAAATGGTAATTGTGTATGTTTTTTGTTGTTATTTAATCAACGACGTCGTCCAAGACGCCGACGTCAACGTCAAAATTAATGGTGAGTACAATCTTTAATTTTCAAATTGAGATAAAATCATTTTTAATTAAGATATTAACATAAAATAAAGATATTTTAAAAGAGAAAATTATCGTGTTTCATAAACATAGAAAAAACATAAAATGTCAAATTTGTCCGAAGGGTCGTTTTCGCGTGTTTCGGCTCATATCACTAACTTACATGTGTTACCATGGTCACCATACCGAAGTGCTCAGATGTAACTTAAAGCATCAAAATACTCAATAAAAACGACGTATACAATCTTAAAAAGTAATTTATAAATAACTAATAACACTAATTACATGTATCGGACATATGTGATTGTAGCACGTACCTATATGTGTACGAGTTCTTGTTTGTGGTAATAAAAAACATGAACGTGTCTAAAATATTTCTACTCAACTAAATGTTTAATTATCCTTAAAAGAAGAACAGCCGTTTTATACATTTCTGTCGAAATGGTTTAATTTAGTCTTGGTGTTATACAATGAATCTTTTAGACGGGTTATTTTTGTGTATTATATAAAGACATGTTGCGTAATTTGATTAGAAAATGTCTCGGAAACGGGATCTAGTGCAACCAAATGATAAATTTGCAGAGAGATTTGACAATTACTAAATTGAAAATTGTGAACATGAGACGTTTTCAGGCAAATTGTACACATTGAGCTACTTTCTGTCTCCTTTATCGCAATGCTTTATAATGTATGAAACGTTCATACCAGTGATAGAAAGTGTACGCGTTTTTAAGTTTTACGTAAAAGTATTTTCCAAGGTTTGTTTCTTTTCAAAGGATATGATGTATTATGTCCATTTCACACATTCATAGTAAGTTTGAGTCAGAGTCCTAAGATGGAAATGAGAATAACGACATGTTGAACATAGAAAAGAAAACACGATAAAAGCTTAGAAAAACTAAATTTCAAGAACCACGCTACAACCAAACGAATTATATTCAAAAAATATCAATTACAAATGCATTTCAATTAAGTGTAATAACTACAAAAGATGAGGTTGTTTCTTAATAAGCCACAGTGGATGCAATGTGATCTTATGTTACAGAGTTATGGCCCTTGATTATATTAACATAAGTATTTTCGGATTGTTTACCTAATTGTAATAGATTTTCATTGAAATTTTAATATGTTTTGTTAAGCTTTCCTTGCATTTTGTATTATCAAATTTTCTTTGAATGCAGGCTCATACACAAGTTTTGCAATGTTAGTCTGTCCATGTTGCATAAGGTCGTAGTGACAAAGGTTATCTACTCCACACTTTTCTTTTTAAATGGGAATGCGTAGACAGCTTAATTAAAAGGTTCATATGCCGTTATAATTGAAAAGCAGTTGATTGGTTGGTTGAGTGGTGTTTCTCGTCATTTTCAGCACATTTTAGGCTGTATATGATGGTCGATTTTATGTTAGTGAAGGCAGACCACCTACTTTCTCCTGGATTGAATCGGTATTGTATACATTTCGACATCCGTAAGAATCGACTCTTTCACACATATTGTCCAGTTTCCAGTGGGATTCGAACCCGCAGTGGTTGGTGAGAGTCGGTATCCCATTCATGTTATACAAGCAAGCGTACATGTATCTCCTGATCACTAATGTGGTGCATGCAAGGGAGTTTTATTATTTATTTATTTTTTTAATAATATATATTTTTTCAATAAGACATTGTTTAAACTCGCAATAATTAAACGTTTAATTGTTTAAGGAGCCACATTTATTCAGACATGTATAAGAGATAAGCACACTTAAATAAAATTGAAATAGCACATTGAACCAAAGTTCTCATCAAACGATAAACGTGACCTAAGATCCAAATTCAATATATTGATCTTATGATGAACGTATTTTTTTTACGTTCATATTTTTTGCCAATTTAGGTCCGATTACTTTTTACGTTTCTACATAGGAATTTGGAAGAAAAAAAGTAGATTAATTGCCTCCATGGTCGACGTGTCAACGACGTTGCGTTGTAAGCCTTCTCGCTTCTCACCGCTGCGGGTTCGAATTCCACTGGGAGCTCTACATGAAAGTGAGAAAGTGTCGATTCTTACGGATGGCGGGAGATATGCAGTACTGGTTCTACCCAGAAAATATGGGGTTGTCCATATCACAAAAGAGTCGACAGTCATGTATGGACTTTAATATGGTAAAATGACGTAAACACCATTCAAACAAAAATCAATTAACTACACACGCTAACTGGCATCTAAGCAAATTAGCCCCACAGTAAGTCAGCTCAATCCGGAAAAATAAAGGCATTAAACAGAAAGCGAACTTCTATCTTGATTTAGACATTGTACACACTGTTTTTTACTGATCTTAATGTTCAGCAAAGACATGTTATTGGACTAAAAAAAACACGATGACATGTTAGAATAAAGTTAAAACAAAGTAATATAAAGTGCTGCATGACGGGTGATTTGCACAAAACGAACATACACAACAGAAGAAAGCAGCAAACTCGGTGTTATCGCGTAACGAAGAAACGTTGTTACAATAGACAAAGCAGCAGCATCGGTTTTATCTCAAAATGATCACAAACAATATAACGGTCATTTTCAAAAAATGGAGAGATCAGGTTTGGAACAAAAATGAAACTCAATTTTATTATAATAAAAGCATAAACGAGGATGTGGACAGTCAAAACGTAAAAGATGCAAACACGGAGCTTTCAAATAAATGCTTTATTACTATTTAAAGCAGCAACAACCCTTGTCATGTGTCTGTGATGTTACCAAACTTGTTTCATAAATTAAAACGGTTAAAACTACAGTATAATTGATAATATCACACTAATGTGACTCATATATTACTGTGTTTAATCAAAACTAAATATTGGGATAGTTATCTCTTGTTATGTTAAAAGTGACAAATTCCGTCAAAATTTGCTTTTTTTCATGTAACAATTTTAAATAACTTAAACAAAAAAAAAAAGATTAAGCATCTATTGCCCTAAATACTATTTAAATTATCTCAAATCATAACACTTTAAATAGAAATTGCATAACAAGAAAAAGACGAAATGTAAACTAGTTGAAAAGAGGAAACTGCCACGGACAGCTATCTCTCCATTTTTCGAAAATGACACAAATATTTAATCGGCTTTATCTTTCTGTTCTTGAAAAGAAATGTATTGTTATACCCCACTTTCACAAAGTGAAGTGGTGACTATGTAGGAATCACGTAGTCCGTAATGTCCCGTAGCGTCACGTCTGGTCGCGTCCCGTGGCGTCGCGTCACGAAATGCATTTTCATTATTTGAAATTACTCAAACACCTTTGAATGGGTTGTTTCCAAACTTCATATAAACATAACAACTGACGACATTATGTCCCTCTACGTCTCCAATAGTTGATTACCTAATTTATAACACCATTATGGCCCTTGATTTGATTTAAAATTTAATGGGTGGGGGTTGTATTAATCACCTTCAGTGATAGTTCTAGTTTGTTACTGTTTTCTAGCAATACATTTAGAATTATATATCGACCTGAATTGGTGTTTTAATTGTTGTGTTCACGGGTGACGGAATGACTTGTCGCGTGTTCCCTTGTAAATAGGTGGTAACATATGATAATAATAATAATGTGTAATCATATAAATGAGAATGAAGAACAAATGCATTTGTCTTCGAATATTGTGGTAAAAACACAACCACGTGATACTACCAGTTTCTACTTGGTAGTTACTGCATATCATTTACCGTAGTATTACTAATTAATAATTACTACCTTTTAATCAAAATCAAAACTCTATTTAACATAGTTTGCGGCAATACTCAATGCTGATTGGCTATTCATAAAAAAGCTATATAGACCTATGACGTCACGTCCTCCAACCGTTTGAACGTCATTTTAAACAATTTTCAACATCCAAAACAACGAGTACATTATTTTAAGGTAACGTTACGTTCAACCAACAAATTGAACTTGTTAGAAACACGATAAAGCTGTATATTTTTTTCGTTTGGTTATGAGAGATGGACGTACAGTGTAAGTTGTTAGAATGTGTTTGTATTATGTTTAATCTCTCGGAAATGTGTGTATAAAATACATAAAAATCCATGTCAGATAAAACAAACTATTTCCAGCGGGATTTAAATTGTGCGAGATCAAAACCTGGTGTTTGTGATTTCAAACGGCCCTTGGTATCGATTGTCTTCAAGTTCCGCCCACCAGGTTTTTATCTGTGACAATATAACCCGCTGGAAAAAAATTATTTCTTAAATCAAAACTGTAATAAACTAACATGCTTGTTTATCGAACTTTAGCGTGATACTGCAAGTTTTTTTATAATCCAAAATAATGTCAAAAGTGTATTTTTTGTACTATCCATAGAGAAGTAAAGAAATATACTGAACAAAAATAGCATAACGTTATATAACGCACATTTGGAAACAAAGAAATGCAACGCATTTTTAGAATGTAAAGTACATGAAAACATTGTCATTACAATGATTTCTTTTTGTTGTTGTTGTTTTTTCTCTTTCTCTCTCTCTCTCTCCCTCTCTCTCTCTCTCTCTCTCTCTCTCTCCTTTAATTTATAATACAATGTCATTATCAGAGTTATCTACCAATAAGTTTAAACAAAGTATTTCATATAAAAATATAGCAACATTACAAAGTACATAGTAAAACTTTATCAAATATGCATCCTTGGTTTAAGTGATAAAAACGGGGGGAAATGATTGACACTTAGTCTAGCTTTGTTAGCATAATGCAATAACGAACAATGTTTTATGTATTTTAAACTTACCTGCCTTTGCATTGAAATAATAACACAATTATACTTTCCACGCTGTTTTTGTCGCAAACATTATTTAAAAAAGTTGTCCTGCATATTCTTGATAATTATGTTAAATACATCGTTCATGACTGCCACACATAGCCTAGCGTATGTTCAGTGGTGGATGCTTCGTGGCCGGGATGGTAATGACACTGCGTTAGAAACCGTCTTGACTCTCACCGCTGTGGGTTGGAATCCCACTGGGAGCTCAACTTGTAAGTGAGAAAGTGTCGATTCTTACGAACGGCGGGAGGTATACTGTACTGGTTCAACTCAGTAATAATATATTACAAACATATAGAGCCTGATATACTGAATGTGATCTAACAAAATGACGGAAAATCCGATTCTAGCAACCAAACAACTGTTCAGTGGGATTTACCATGTTATTTACTTGCTAAACTTGTCTTGTTTTATCAGTATACAATAATGCCGTATGTCCTTTAACATAGAAGTAGTTTGTGAGTGGCATCGATATTCAACAATGTTATAACAGTGTTAGGAGAGTGTTTATGATCGTAAATAATTGAACGTGGAGGGACTCATGGTCGATATAATGGTCCTTTAGAGAGAAGTTATTAATCATTCTAAAACTAGTTATTTCGTTTTCGTGTGAATTTTCATTTAACCCGACGCCACATATTCGTGTTTTGTATTTATTTATCATTTATGCGCAATTTGCAATCTGTGATTGCTGTATTAATAAATTAGTTACACGCACTACTTAGAGGTGAAAAACGGGAGATTTTTCTTGCTTTTAATTATTTTCATTAGTTGAACAGTTAGTATTAATTTTGTGTATTTTAAACATCCAGTAGTTTGCTCATGCTCCTTTATCCTATATAACACTATATCACACATAAAATAATCGTTGCACAAAACCCTAAATACATGTAAATCAAGATATTGTATCATATACATGATTCGGTATTGCACAGATCATGCAATACTGACAGTAACTGCAACCACCACCCATTGTTTGATATGTGCAATACTGATGTTTTAATTTTGATCAATTTGTGATAAACTTTAGCCTGGATGTTTTAAAAATGAAAGATTGACGTGTGTCATTGGTATGTAAATATGATTGTTTAAGAGACAGTTGTACGGGTATGCAGAATATGAATAAGTTTGCTTCTGGTAATTGTAAGAGATGGATCTAACTGGACTGAGATGAAATATGAAATAGGACAAGACGTTCTTACTAAATTGCCATTGTCATTTCAACAAAACGCATTTACTTTAAATACGTCTAAACTAAAGTAATGAGTGAGATTTGTTGAGCCCTAGAACCTGCTTTAAACCCACAGCGGCGTTTTCGTCACTAACGTCAGTATTGCCTATACAGCATATAGTGCGGTGGTTGCAAATACCGGCAATATTGCACATATCATAAATGTTGCGGTGGTTACTGTTACCATCAGTATTGCACATACCACACATGGTGTGGTGGTCACTGTTACTGTCAGTATTGCACATATCACACATGGTGTGGTGGTTTCTGTTACCATCAGTTACCATGCTTGTCAAGATAACATACATCGTTTAACTATTATGATTATTATATTAAACATATGTTCGCATATGTTCACGCTAACATACATCGGTTAAATAGTACGGCTGTATTATACTTTTTCTTTTTCGAGTATGCTAGTCACGATTGGGATTCCCGATCATATTTGTACCATTGTTTATCCGAGGCGGCGTTGTGCTTTCCAAGTAGTATGTAACAACCATACAGAGACCCGTAACAGTCAAAATACATCGAGGAAAAATCAGTTGATATATGGTACAATAATGATTTCTTTCAAAGAAACACACTTATAAATATTGATGTAGACAAATACAATATTTGTATACGTAACACACGCTCCGTTATTGTCTGTTAGCGATAACCATGCATTCCCCAGCTACCGCAAGTCAAATCAATTTCCCCGTAATGAGTATAAACGAAACCATAACGGTCTCGCAAATTCAATTAAACTGTGTGCAAACTCATGATATTTGTTGCTATAGCAATTAATGCGTTCCCGGCCAACCTGATGCTCCATTGGGGTTAAATTATGTGTTACATTCTGTCTGGGTAAAAGATGATTTGACGTTTGAGGAAAAGTTCGCAACGCTTTTCTTGAAAATACGACGGGTTTAAGTAGCATTGTGTCTGTACCTTTTCAAAAAGATCTTCGAAATGAGGAGCTAAATCGGATTTCCAATGATAAATAAAAGATAAATGTTGAAAAGGGTGATCCCTTGGAAGCAACGATAATAAACAAGATGTAAAATAGCAGACTTAGATGTTACTTACGCAACATCTCTCACCGCCTTAGCAAGCGGTATTTTTCTTTAAAGACAGAATGTGCTTATTGTTAAAATTAACGGAGGTGATAGAGACTTTGTGTCAAGTATTTGTGTATACTATTACCGTCAAATATGTATTAAATCCCAAGATGTACCCAGCCGTTAATAGAAACAACTGGTTAGAAACGTTCGCTCCGTTAAAACGACACGCTGACGTTTAACTCTTGCGTTTACATAAACATGTGCTATAAATAAACCATTTGGATCTGCACACTTCCTGTGTTGTGCTTAGCGTCGGCGCAGCGGCGTGGTAGGAGATACAGCGTAATTATTACACAAATATTTATTCGGCAGAGTGTGTACAGTTTAATTGTATTCAGTTTATTTGTTAGCAGCGTAATTCTCTAAGTTGTAACGCTTCCGAGTGCTTCGTCAATTGTTTCAGTTTATATGTTAATAAGCATATTCTGCGTTTAACAATAATTCAAAGTAAGCTTTCACTAAAAGTTAAGTTGTTTTTAAATAATAATTCTTTAATTTCAGGTACGTATTCTGAACTAGGAATGATCTATTCATGATAAATTGTATGAATTCTCGGGAGAGACTGTATAAGGTAAAACTAAGTTTTCATAGCCTTCATATATCGATCGTTTTACAACAGAGCCGTTATACAAGCTTAGCCTACGGTTGTATTGTAGTAATTTCAGAATTAATTCGCAGTTGTTCGGATTTTATGCAGTTTTAAATGACAGTAAATGGCACATTCCATTACCTGTGCTATAATGGTCAATAATTATCGCTTTTATACAGTCAATGTTATTTGCGTGCAGTGGGATAGCCATTTTGTATTGGTACACGTTGTATTGTTGCAAAGTGCGTGCCTGTAATGCGTGAGACTCCTTGAAAAATTAAGTTGATTCGAAATAACAGACACAAAAAATGTAAGCAATGTACATATAATATGATGCACGTGTTCCTGTTAAAACAAATTTTTTTACGCGTGATAATGAATGTACAATTTTTTATATTTTTTTTTATTCTTAGGCAAAACCCTTTCCTTAGCCTCGTCCATTGGATACGGACACAAAACATTTACACGGAAAAATATATCAGGTTACAAAAACTTAATATCTGCAATATCAAAGTTGTATGTTTGAATTGAGAGAAAATAATCAAATAAACACATCAGGTACTACTACAATAACGGACGTTTCAAAGAAAGAATGCCATATCGAAGAACATGATGACAGAGCAAGTTTCCACTGGATGTAACGATTCGACTTCTTTAAATATACATCACTAGTTATAAAATGTTTCTATATTCTGACTTGTTATTTAATGAATTTTAATTCAAAATATAAATTTTGATATATCCTGAGTAAAAAAAAAAGTCATCCTCCGAATTGATGCTGTGTGGAAATAATTATATCGCCACCAATAGTTCGAACAAGGAATTAGATGAATGGTTTATTAAAAACAAGTGAACTCTCTTTTTCTTAAAGATGCATTTTTTGGCATAGCAAACACAAACTCTGTGAAAATAATCTAAATTTGTCCGAAACAATATTTTCTGTATGTTCCTTACCCAACAAATCACACAAACATCCTTAACAGTCAGCAATAGTAAGTAATATTATATTAAAGTGTCTCATATCAAATACAGTTACAATTACAAATAGTATACAACAAGGTTATTTGATATCCTGCCATCACAGGCACATGAGACACTATAAACCACAATAGTACATGTAAAAAAATAACAAAAAATACAAACGTATTAACAATATTCAATAATAAAAAGCTATTATTTAGTATGAGTTTACACATATTTCAAATGAAATCTACAATTAAATTTTAAACACTCATTGTTTAAAACACACTTTTGTAGATATCAGCTTTTTATTATCCACAATTATCGATTTAACTCCTCTGAAGTTTTGATATCATTCATAACAAATTATCGCCTAGCAAAGTTGAGACTATGTAAAGGCACATTACGTGTGCTTATACACATTACACATTAAAACTCTGTTTAAGGGTTTACTCACTGAAAAAATGGCTACAGAAATACTTGCAGTGGTAGTGGGTAAATTGTATTTTTGCTCAGTTTTTGATCCAGACTGGCATGAGCCTCATCAGTTTGCTAAGCTGCGCACTTTGAAAGGTAGTTCATGTTGTAATAATAATAATAAGATATCGCTCACATGCCAAATTATCGGAACCAAACAGATTGCAGATCGTGGCATTTGGTATATATTGTTTAATATGCAACAAACCAAACCAAACAATATAAGGCAACATTTTTTAAATCTTACAATGTTAAGATATTTCAAAAAATATTATACGAAACTACTACGGAATAAATCTGATTGGTTCCGACAATTTGGCTTTTGGGTACTATAATAATAATAATAATATTAATAATATCTTTATTTCAAGAGGATTACATATTTGGATACTATCCAGTCTAACATTTGGTCCTCAAACAAAACAGAATATATTTACAGTATAAACAAACGTGATTAAAACAACGGTATAAAAAATAATAAAATATGTCTAGAAACTTCATGATTTTTCTAAAATGTTAGTATTGAGATAAATTGATTAAAATGTATTTAAAGATTAATATCATTAATATCATTAATATCGGTTTGATGAAAGCATTAAAACTAAACCAAACTACTGTTTTAAAAATGGTGATACATATCAAAATAAATCAGAATAAAATAAGTTTAATAATATACACTATTAAGAAGATTGTATGTCATCCAGATACCGAGAATACAGGTCCGTATTTATTATTTCGATTCTAACACAACAATTACCGCCATTATTTACGCTATTGTTGGGGCACCATATATTATCTCGGAGGTCAAGGTAATCAGGCTGCTATGTTTACAGGATGTTCCATTAGGCGCCCCCGTATGCAAAGTTCTGCGTTTCAATGCGTTTCAATGCAACGCGGGGAATTAATGTAACAGCTGTGTTTTATCGTAGAATAACATACAGATGTCTCCCTTCTTTGTGTATATGAAAGACTGCAGAGGTCGTGTTAGAATAATGATTTAAGGACAATGATGTTATAAGATACAAATTTATAAAAGGAATATAGGTGATATGGTGAAATTATTGCTTATATATACTTCAGCTATTGCACTGTAAATGATAATTGTCGGCACCGCGACAAAGACCTCACCAAACCATGATCGTTTTGGAAGTGTATTAAATAACGTAATGATAAAACTATATTTGTTCGATTGAAATGTTTACCATAGTGATTGCTGACGTAACAAGTTCCACCATAGTTGTGTATTTAGAACCTGTGGAGAATAAAACAAAACACTTTAACTTCAGATCGACACGACATTATAAGCAAACAAGGTTCAAATTAAAAAAAATCATGCTATAATTGTTTTGTTTTAAAACAGTGTTAATAAACATGAATGTCTGGCCTCCACTTGGTTTTCTGTTTGGATTCCAGATTCCAAGGTCTCGGGGTTCTTGACTTGCGGATTGGTACGTGTAGTTCAATCACGTTACTCTGTAGTTCAAATCACGTGACTCCAATTGCTGCCTGCATGAAATTGTCGTAAAATTGTTTATTTCTATGTGGGCGATATCTTATTATTATCTATCATTTAGGTAAAACCTTGTATTTCATATAAAAATATAATATCAGTACAACGTACATAGTAAACATTCATCAAATGTACATCCAGGGTTTAAAGTGATAAAGACGGGGTAAAAATGATTGACACTAAGTCTAGCTTTGTCAGCATAATGAAATAACCAACAACGTTGTTTTTATTTTAAACTTACCTACCTGTACATTGAAGTAAGAACACAGTTATACTTTTTTTCTTTTTTTTTCAGCTACCAATAATGGTAAGCCCATTTATTTTCCCCGTCAATGAGTGTGTTGTGGGTTGGGGAACCATCCCACCGCACAGTTTACAAACATAAATATATACCTATTTTACAACACACTCATTTCAGACAAATACTTTCATTCAAGAGGTAAACAAAACAACAGATTACTGTCTTATAATATGTTAAAATCTACCTTATCTAGTTTACTTTATATTTAAAAAGAAGTTAATAAATCCCTTTCATGATTTTGGTTTGTTATCTATCTCTAAAATCAAAGGGTGGGGTGTGTGGGGTTGGGGTGCACGCATGTGTAAGGTTTGACCAGGTAAATATATGAGGTTAACAATGTTTTGAAGTATAGACAGTTCTCAAATAAAAATCTCCATAATTTGCATTTTCCTCTCTGTGATTTAAATAATACAAACATGTTTGACATTAGACCAGTGTTCCTCAAACATGTTCAGTTCATTGTTCTTAAGAGCTATTGTTTGATTAATTCCATACATAAATGTTAAGCTTTTCTGTAAGTTATCAAATGATATCTGCTTCTGTATATATATCGCTTTAATTCCAGTAGAAAGATGTTTTTGTCATAGGACTGAACGTTTTTGACACCAAAAATCAAAGTTGTTTCATTCAAGTCTATACGTACATGTTTTATTCTTAGTATTTTGTTGATTTCAAAGATTATATTTTGTGTTTTTTGACTTTTCCAGAAAATATGTACAATGGTTTCAGTTTCTCTGTTACAGAAGATGCATAGAGCATTGTTTTGTATCTTTATTTTTGTTAGGTAAGAATTTGTTGCCAAGATTCTATGCAGAATTCTTGTTTGAAGCCATTGTAGATATCTGTCTTTTGTTGTTTCAAATGGTAAACTATAGACAATTTTCCATACATTTTCATTCATATTATCAATGTTATTCCATTTTTTCTGGCTGGTTGGTTTGTCTGAGTTATAATTTAAGATTTTTTAAAAATGACATGCTCCTTTGCAATGTTTTGTAATGTTACTTAAAAATATTGGTGTAAAGGGGGCAATACATTTTGTTCTGTTTATAGAAAAGCGGCATTTTAAGAAAATCTTCAAATGAGTTTATGTCACATTTATTTATCATTTCAACATATGATTTTAAAACATCTTTCCAAAAGTTATTTTTAATTGATGATGCTATTTTTTCGGGATAATGTTTCCCACATGATACAGTTTAATTTTATCAAAATGGCAGTCACATAGGTGTTGCCAATTGCCATCACTTATTATCATTCTTTTAATCCGTGTTATTTTAAGTCCTGTTATGAAGGATTGAA
This sequence comes from Cyrtodaria siliqua, assembly GCA_037043455.1. Classification (NCBI taxonomy): domain Eukaryota; kingdom Metazoa; phylum Mollusca; class Bivalvia; order Adapedonta; family Hiatellidae; genus Cyrtodaria; species Cyrtodaria siliqua. Next base: position 23,444 of record JAWPHD010008138.1, read on the forward strand.
GGTTTATCATATTTAATCCTCCATCTGAGTACTGACAATAACTGTACTTTTAATTTTTGCATGTCCTTGCCACAGGAAATCATATAGTAAATTGTTTATATCTTTTACAGTATTAATATCTGGGTTAGGAAGGGATATGAAAAGGTGGTTAAAAGCTGGTATTAACAATGTTTTAATAAGAGTAATTCTCCCCAGTGGTGTTAACTGACGTTTTTTTCCAGTGTATTATCGATTTCTTTAGTTTTTCAACCTTTTGCTTATAATTCAAATGCATCATTTTTTCAAGGTCGACATGAAAATTTAAACCTAATAATTTAAAAAAACTTGTACTCCATGAAAGTTTCCATTTTGTTTTTATCGACTTTGTACTATATTTAATTGAACCTATACAAATAACTTCAATTTTTCAAAATTAACTTTCAGCCCAGAATATTTGGTAAATTGCTCTAATTCATTTAATGTTTGGTTTAACGATGTATCGGATCCGTCCAGTAGTATCGAAGTATCATCATCACTCTGTTTTTCCTATATTTATACCTTTTAGTTTTATATTATTTTTAAATTTTATTGCCAATATTTGCGTACAGAGGATAAAAATATAAGGTGATAAGGGATAGTTATACTTTCCATTCTGTTTTTGTCGCAAACATTATTGAAAACATATGTCCTGCATCTTCTTGATAATTATATTAAATACATCGTTGATGACTGCCACACATAGCCTAGCATATGTTCAGTGGCGGTGCTTTCGTGGCAGGGATGGTAATGACACTGCGTTAGAAACCGTCTTGACTCTCACCGCTGTGGGTTCAAATACCACTGGGATCTCGACTTATAAGTGAGAAAGTGTCGGTTCTTACGAATGGCGAGACGTATACGGTACTGGTTCAAATCAGGAAAATGTCTGCCTCAACCAAACAAAAACGACCGTCATATAAAGCCTAAATGTGATAAAAAAAGACGGAAAATACAATTCCAGCAACCATACAACTATTCAGTGGGATTTACCATGTAATGTACTTGCTAAACTTGTCTTGTTTTATCAGTATACAATATTGCCGTATGTCCTTTAACATAGAAGTAGTTTGTGAGTGGCATCGATATTCAACAATGTTATAACAGTGTTAGGAGAGTGTTTATGATAGTAAATAATTGAACGTGGAGGGACTCATGGTCGATCTAATGGTCCTTTAGACAGAGGTTATTAATCATTCTAAAACTCGTTATTTCGTTTTCGTGTGAATTTTCATTTAACCCGACGCCACGTATTCGTGTATTGTATTTATTTATCAGTTATGCGCAATTTGCAATCTGTGATTGCTGTATTAATAAATTAGTTACACGCACTACTTAGAGGTGAAAAACGGGAGATTTTTCTTGCTTTTAGTTATTTTCATTCGTTAAACAGGTAGTATTAATTTTGTGTATTTTAAACATCCAGTAGCTTGCTCATGCTCCTTTATCCTATATATCACTATATCACACATAAAATAATCGTTGCACAAAACCCATAAATACAAGTAAATCAAGATATTGTATCATATACATGATTCGGTATTGCACAGATCATGCAATATTGATAGTAACTGAAACCAACACCCATTGTTTGATATGTGTAATACTGATTTTTTAATTGTGACCAATTTGTGTTAACCGTTAGCCTGGATGTTTTAAAAAGAAAAGATTGACGTGTGTCATTGGTATGTAAATATGATTGTTTAAGAGACAATTGTACGGGTATGCATACGATAATATGTTTTGCTTCTGGTAATTGTAAGAGATGGATCTAACTGGACTGAGATGAAATATGAAATAGGCCAATACCTTCTTACTAAATTGCCATTGTCATTTCAACCAAACGCATTTACTTTAAATACGTCTAAACTAAAGTAATGAGTGAGATTTGTTGAGCCCTAGAGCCTGAGTGCGTCAGTATTGCACATATCATACATGGTGTGGTGTTCACTGTTACTGTCAGTATTGCACATATCCCACATGGTGTGGTGGTTTCTGTTACTATCAGTTACCATGCTTGTCACGATAACATACATCGTGTAACTATTATGATTATTATATTAAACATATGCTCGCATATGTTCACGCTAAAATACATCGGTTAAATACTATGGCTGTATTACACTTTTTCTTTTTCGAGTATGCTAGTCACGATTGGGATTCCCTATCATATTTGTACCATGAATTATCCGACGCGTTGTGCTTTCCAAGTAGTATGTAACAACCATACAGAGACCCGAAACAGTCAAAATACATCGAGAAAAATAAATTTGATATATGATAAAATAATGATTTCTTTCAAAGAAACACACTTATAAAAAAATATATATGTGGACAAATACAATATTTGTATACGTAATACACGCTCCGCTAATGTCTGTTAGCGATAACCATGCATTCCCCAGCTACTGTAAGTCAAATCAATTTTCCTGTAATGAGTATAAACGATACCATAACGGTCTCGCAGATTCAATTAAACCGTGTGCAAACTCATGTTTTTTCTTGCTATAGCAATTAATGTGTTCCCGGCCATCCTGATGCTCCATTGGGGTTAAATTATGCGTTATATTCTGTCTGGGTAAAAGATGATTTTACGTTTGAGGAAAAGTTCGCAACGTTCTTCTTGATAATTCGACGTGTTTAAGTAGCATTGTGTCATTTCAAAAAGATCTTCGAAATGAGGAGCTAAATCGTATTTCCACCGATAAACAAAAAATAAATGTTGATAAAAGTTGGAGCTTTGGAAGCAACGATAATAAACAAGAGATAAAATAGCAGACTTAGGTGTTACTTAGGCGACACCTCACACGGCCCTAGCACCGGTATTTTTCTTTAAAGTCAGAATGTGCTTATTGTTAACCTTAACGGAGGTGATAGAGACTTTGTGTCAAGTATTTGTGTATAATATTACCGTCAAATTTGTATTCACTACCCCGATGTTCCCAGCCATTAATAGAAACAACTGATTAGAAACGTAAGCTTCGTTAAAAAGGCACGCTAACTTTTTAACTCTTGCGTTTATATAAACATTACCTGTGTTATAAATAAACCATTTGGATCTTCACACTTCCTGTGTAGTGCTTAGCGTCGGCGCAGCGACGTATTAAGGGATACAGCGTAATTATTACACAAATATTTATTCGGCATTGTGTGTGCAGTTTAATTGTATTCAAATTTATTTGTTAGCAGCGTAATTCTCTAAGTTGTAACGCTTCCGAGTGCTTCGTCAATTGTTTCAGTGTATGTGTTAATAATCATATTCTGCCTGTAACAATAATTCAAAGTAAGCTTTCACTAGAAGTTAAGATGTTTTTTCAAATAATAATTCTTTAACTTCAGGTACGTATTCTGAACTAGGAATGATCTATTCATGATAAATTGTATGAATTCTCGGGAGAGACTGTATAAGGTAAAACTAAGTGTTCATAGCTTTCATATATCGATCGTTTTACAACAAAGCCGTTATACCAGCTTAACCCACGATTGTATTGTAGTTATTTCAGAATTAATTTGCATTTTATGCAGTTTTAAATGATAGTAAATGGCACATTTCATTACCTGTGCTATAATGGTCAATAAGTATCGCTTTTATGGCCAATTCGCCATTCACTATTGGCGTTTAAAATCCGATGAAATGCAGATCAGTTTTTATAGTTTACATTATTTTCTCGTTACTATAGTACATGTATCAGCAATAACCGGCATTAGGATAATGAAAATGATAAAAAGTGCAAGAGAGGCAAATACCGTCAATGTTATTTGCGTGCAGTGGAATAGCCATTTTGTATTGGTACACGTTGTATTGGTGCGAGGTGCGTGCCTGTAATGCGTGCGACTCCTTGAAAAATGAAGTTGATTCGAAATAAGGGGGCACTCCACAGTTTAATGTACATTTCTCAATCATCAAACCCATAACAAGCCCTTAGCCTGAATCCTTGAGCAAAAATAAATCACATCATCATTGTGTCATAAATTTCTTAGAAGACTATAAAATTACCCATGTTTCCATACTAAATAAAAGTATCAAAAAGCATTTTCTGTACAACTTTAGTCCCATTTCTTTAAGATTACCCCACCCCTCAAAACATGCTAAAAAGCAATTTTAGCAATATTTCAAATGTCAATAAATAAAAATAAAAATAAATCCTAGGCATATCAGGATCATGTCTGCACTCATAATGCTCTTGCATATCAGGAAATGCTAAATTGTATATACCTATAACCGATTAATATGATTGATATGATTAATATTGGTTTGATGAAAGTATTAAAACAAACTACTGCTTTAACAATGGTGGTACATGTTAAAATGAATCAGTATATTGAGTTTAAGAATATACACTATTAAGAAGAATGTTAATGGTTTTAAGACAATGATGTCAAATGATACAAATTTATAAAAGGAATATAGGTGATATGCGTGAAATAACTGCAGAAATATACTTCAGATATTGAACTGTAAATGATAATTGTCGACACCGTGACAAAAATCTCACCAAAACCTGATCGTTTTGAAAGTGTATTAAATAACGTAATGATAAAATAAAAACTATATTTGTTCGATTGACAAGTTTACCGAAGTCATTGCTGAAGTAACAAGTTCAACCATAGTTGTGTATTTAGAACCTGTGGAGAATAAAACAAAACACTTTAACTTCAGGTCGACACGACAAAATAAGCAAACAAGGTTCAAATTAAAAATAATCATGTTATAATTGTTTTGTTTTAAACAAGTGTTAATAAACATCAATGTATGACCTCCACTTGGTTTTGTGTTTTGATTCAGGACAGCGCGTAATTGCAGGGTCTCGGGTTTCCTGATCAGCCGGTTGGTACATGTAGTTCAAATCACATTACTCTGTTGTTCAAATCACGTGACTCAAATTTCTGCCTGAATGAAATTGTCGCAAAATTGTTTATTTCAATTTTGGAATATCATTAAGTTACAGAATGAAGTGTGCAATTAAATGCTGGTCATATTTGACTTGCAACGACTATTATGCTCTCCAAAGTTTCGCAGTTTTCGCTTTTAAATACAAATTCTTTAGATCTAGGTTTATATATCGTTAAAAAAAGAGATGGACCAGAATTTATAGTTGAAGTTGAAAACCTGAATATACATTACGTGGTACGAGTATTAACTTTCATACCCAATTCAACACCTTCTCCAAGAAGTAAAAACGGGGTTGGCTGGTGTATGAAATAAAACCTTAATTTCGGGTTAAAAAGTATACATATTGTAAAATTAAAACATTTAATAGGTAAATGTAAACATGTTATAGCATTTGTTCAGTAAAAATACATGTTTTATAGTCGAAATAGCCATTAAATATCCTGATAATATGAGCCTTCCCATCGCTTAATGGAATTAAGTCGGGACCACGTAATGACACACGACTAATGACATGCATATACCGCTGAATTGATACACATTTTATACATTAAAATCCACAAACGTTTTTAAATTCGATCCAAAATTGACAGCGATATGATATCTTAAATCACTTATGGATCATTACTGTTAACAAATGCAGAACTGTATATAAGCGGTGGATATACTCAATTTCAAATGGAATCAAGTAACACAATTCCTTGTCGTTAAGTGATGTACGAGTGTTTCACGTGGGCTTGCCGTGATTTTATTCAGAGAGGCCGTCATTATCACTCAATCGTGATTCTCTCTGAAATAGAAATGTTGTTTCGGGTGAAAATTTAGATAAAGTTACAGGTTTCGTTTATTTTATAGATGATTTGGTTTCAGTAATATCATCCCTTGGTTGATTAATACTAAATTAATATGTCCTATTGAGTTACGGTGTAATGCACTTTTCGTGTTGCACTATATTAATACGTTCTGTAACCTGGTAACGAATGTAATTTGAATAATTTCCCAATAGATGAAATGATACAAGTTGAACGAATATTATAACAATGTTAGAACGAAAACAATAACTAAAATACAATCGGAACACGATGCTTGTCATATAGGGTCAGATACCGCTATTGATTGGGGGCTTCTGAATGGTTGAACAAAGTATAGGGTCAATTAATACATATAGTCAGATTGTAAGGTGGATTCCGATTGAATGAAATTAACAAATCATTAAAAATCCCCATAAAATATCAAAATATTAAAATTCAATCATAAAACGTGCTCATTTGGGATATTTCGACCGAAATTTGCATTTGTATTGATCAAATTGTAGTGAAGGTATATCTTGCATAACGTAAAAGTTATTTACTACGATTCTGGGATGTGTCCACCTTCAGTGAAATATTAAAGGCTGAACAAATTACATTATCTCCAGTTTGTTTGTCAATTGTATTGTATCTGAGATAGTTCTTTAAGAAAAGGTATTCTTCAGCCAGTGTAATTTAAAGATAGGGGCTGAAGGCAAAAGGCTATAATGTAGGCCCAAAGGAAATGCAATAGTGGTATATGACCATAGCGGTCGATGTCGAACGCCTTTGTCAAATTTACTTTAATGGGACACCCAGATATCTTGATTTTTTCACATTATTTAATTACTTAAATGAGACAATTGTGAATCCTCTTTTACATGAAGATTAAACCCGACATATGTGCTTTAAATATAAAGTATTTTTGGAAAAGGGACTGATTCTTCCCAAACATTCAATCTCGAGATAGTACAATACGTTGTACCGCCTTAATTCCTGAAAGCGATGGTAAAGCTTATATTAGCAGGATTTTATAACGCATATTTCGACAATAAAATATGTTTTAAAACATTTTTTACTGAAATTAATGGTATAACATGTTTAAAAGTACCTATTAAATGTTTTAAGTTTAAAATATGCAAACATTTTAAGCCGAGATGAGGGTTTATTTTCATAACTCAGCCAACCCCGTTTCCGCATCTTTAGGAAAGGGTTAGCTGGGGTATTGTCACCAAATGAACTTTAAGTAAGTGGTTGGGACTAATTCAGGAAAAACTCAAATGTCGGTGACTGCAATGACATAAGTTTAATATAACTTTTAAAATATATAAAATTATCAAGAAAAGCAAGCGAATACACAGATGAAAGATGAAAAATACTGTTCTCATGAACTTATAAGACGTTCATAGTATTATCGCGAGTACTGAGTATGAAAAGAAAGTGTTGTTGAAGTTAAGACAATGTTGATGATCAGACACGTTAGCAAGAATGATGATATATAGCAATGTATTTGATGGGCGTGAGTTCATGAACATGATGCGCGATTCCAATGATCGTTGATTGTCATCAAAAGCCTTCAATGAGTGTTGATGACGCGATGAACAGCCTCCACAGTTTTTTGCTCCTATGAGAACCTGACCAAGTTGTTCAGGTACGGGGATCGTTTCCACCCCTTCATTACCTTTCGAAATGGTTTAATTTAGTCTTGGCGTTATACAATGAATCTTTTAGACGGGTTATTTGTGTGTATTGTATAAAGACATGTTGCGTAATTTTATTGGAAAATGTCTCGGAAACGGGATCTAGTGCAATCAATTCATTAATTTGCAGACAGATTTGTCAATTATTAAATTGAAAATTGTGAACATGAGACGTTTTCAGGCAAATTGTACACATTTTGCTACTTTCCGTCTCCTTTATCGCAATGCATTATAATGTATGAAACGTTCATACTAATGCTATAAAGTGTACGCGTTTTTAAGTTTTATGTAAAAGTATTTTCTGAGGTTTGTTTCTATTAAATGGATATGGTGTATTATGTCCATTTCTCACATTCAAAGTAAGTTTGAGTCAGAGTCCTAAGATGGAAATGAGAATAACGACATGTTGAATATAGAAAAAAAACTCTTGATAATTAAATTTCAAAACCCACGCTAGAACCAAACAAATTTCTGTTCAAGATATATCATTTACAAATGCATATCAGTTAAGTGTAATAACTACAAAATATTAGGTTGTTTCTTAATAAGCCATAATGGGTGCAATGGGATCTTATGTTACAGAGTTATGGCCCTTGATTATAAGTAAATAATTATTTTCGGATTGTTTACCTAATTGTAATTGATTTTCATTGAAATTTTAATACGTTTTGTTAAGCTTGCATAGCATTTTGTATTATAAAATTATCTTTGAATGGAGGCTCATACACAAGTATTGCAATGTTAGTCAGTCCATGTTATATTACGTCGTTGTGACAGTTAAAGGTCATCTACTCTACACTTTTGTTTTTAAATGGGAATGCGTAGACAACTTAATTTAAAAGTTCATATGCTTTAATAATTGAAAAACAGTTGATTGGTTGGTTGAATGGTGTTTCACGTCATTGTCAGCACATGTTAGGCTATATATGACGTTCGATTTTATTTTAGTGGAGGCAGACCACCCACGTTCTCCTGGATTGAATCGGTATTGTATACCTTTCGCCATCCGTAAAAATTGACACTTTCACACATATGGTCCAGCTCCCAGTGGGATTCGAACCCGCAGTGTTAAGCGTCGGTAACCCATTCTATATGTTTGACACGCAAACGTACGTGTATCTCCTGATCACTATGTGGTGCATGCAAGGGATGTTTTATTATTATTTTTCATGTTGTTTATTAATTTATTTTTTTCAATATCACATTGTTTAAACTCGCAATAATTAAACGTTTAATTGTTTAAGAAGCCACATTTATTCAGACATGTAGGGAAGATAAGCACCCTTAAACAAAATTGAAATAGCACATTGAACCACAGTTCTCATAAAACGATAAACGTGACCTAATTTCCAAATTTAAAATAAACGTTTATGATGAACGTACTTTTTTTGGGTTCACCCTTTTTGCCAAATTAGGTCCGATTATTATTTTATGTTTCTGCAAAAGTAATTTTGAAGAAAAAAGTAGTTTAATTGCCTCCTAGGTCGACGTGTCAACGACATTGCGTTGTAAGCCTTCTCGTTTCTCCACTGGGAGCTCAACATGTAATTGAGAAAATGTCGATTCGTACGGTATGAAGTACTGGTTCTACCCAGGAAATATGGGGTTGTCTAACTCTACCACAAAAAAAGTCGACCGTCATGTATGGACTAAAATGTGCTAAAATCATGTAAAAACCATTCAAACAAAAATCAATTAACTACACGCTCTAACTGATAGCCTTGATGAATATTAGATACACTGCTTATCATGTCAGCGGCATCTAAGCAAATTAGCCCCACAGTAAGTCTTTACGCCGGTTCAATCCGGAAAAAAGGAAGGAATTGAACAGAAAGCGAACTTTTATCTTGATTTAGACATTAAGTACACACTGTTTTTTACTGGTCTTAATGTTCAGCACAGACATGTTATTGAACTTTAAAAAAACACATTGACGTGTTAGAATAAAGTTAAAACAAAGTAATATAAAGTACTGCATGGCGAGCGATTTTCACGAAACGAACATACACAACAGAAGAAAGTAGGAAACTCGGTGTTATTGCGTAACGAACAAAAGTTGCTACAATAGACAAAGCAGCAGCATCGGTTTTATCTCGAAATGAACACAAACAATATATGGGTATTTTTTTTAAAAAATGGAGAGATCAGATTTGGAACAAAAATGAAAAACGAATATGCGTCAAACTCAATTTTATTATAATAACAGCATAAACGAGAATGTGGGCAGTCAAAACGAAGAAGATGCAAACACAGAGCTTTCAAATAAATGTTTTATTACTATTTAAAGCAGCAACAACCCTTGCCATGTGTCTGTGATGTTACCGAACTTGTTTGATAAATTCTGTTCTTGAAATAAAATTCATTTTTATACCCCCACTTTCACAAAGTAAAGTGGGTATATATAGGAATCACGTAGTCCGTAATGTCCCGTCGCGTCACGTCACGTAACACATTGCTTTCCCGTCACGTCCGGTCGAGTCCCATCGCGTCGCGTTCGGTAACGTATTTTCATTATTTAAAATTCCTCAAACACCTTTGAATGGGTTGTTAACAGAATTCATATAAACATAACAACTGATGACCTCTACGTCTCCCATTGTTGGTTACCTAATTTATTACAGAATTATGGCCCTTTATTTGACTTAAAATTTAATGGGTGGGGGTGGTATTCATCACCTTCAAAGATAGTTCTAGTTTGTTAGTGTTTTCTAAAAATACATTTAGAATAATATATTGACCTGCATTGGTGTTTTAAACTTGTTGTGTTCACGGGTGACGGAATGACTTGTTACATGCTCTCTTGTAAATAGGTGGTAAGAGATGATAATAATAAAAATAATAATGTGTAATTGTATAAATGAGACTGAGGAAAAAATGCATTTGTCTTCGAATATCGTGGTAAAAACACGACCACGTGATACTACCAGTTTCTACTTAGTAGTTACTGCATTTAATATACCATAGTACTACAAATTAATAATTACTACATTTTAATCAAAATCAAAACTCTATATAACATCGTTTACGGAAATACGCAATGCTGACTGGCTACTGAGGAGTTTTTTAAAACAAAAAGCTATATAGACCTTTGACGTCACGTCCTTCTACCGTTTGAAAGTCATTTTAAACGATTTTCAACATCGTAAAACATCCAAATTATTTTAAGGCAACGTTACGTTCAAACAACAAATTGAACTTGTTAGAAACACGATAAAGCTGTATATTTTCTTCGTTTGGTGCTGAGAGATGGACGTACAGTGTAAGTTGTGAGAATGTGTTTGCATTATAAAAGAGTATGAGACTGGACCTTTGGAAACGGCCGAACACGACATATACGAAATATTGCAGTCTCCTGTTCACGAACGGTAGTGAAATATGTTAACTACCGCTCACGCCCTCTAGTCCCGGGTTGAGCAGAACTCAATATTCATAAATTCAATAGTACAAAAAATGTTCAATCACTTACTTAAACTTACCTACCTTTACATTGAAATAAAAACACAATTATACTTTCCATGCTGTTTTTGTTGCAATCATTATATAAAAAAAGTCCTGCATAGTCTTGATAATTATGTTAAATATATCGTTCCCTGAGTGACACACATAGCCTAGCATATGTTCAGTGGCGGTGTTTTCGTGGCCGGGATGGTAATGACACTGCGTTAGAAACCGTCTTGACTCTCACCGCTGTGGGATCGAATCCCACTGGGAGCTCGACTTGTCAGTGAGAACGTGTCGATTTTTACGAACAGAAGGAGTATACGGTACTGGTTCAACTCAGGAAAATGTGGATGGTCTGCCTCCACCATAAAAGGGCGACCGTCATATAGAGTCTCAATGTGATAAAAAAAAATGACGGAAAATGCAATTCCGGCAACCAAACAACTGTTCAGTGGGATTTACCATGTTATCTACTTGCTAAAATGTTGTCTTGTTTTATCAGTATACAATATTGCCTTAAGTCCTTTAACATAGAAGTAGTTTGTGAGTGGCATCGATATTCAACAATGTTATATCAGTGTTTGGAGAGTGTTTTTCATCGTAAATAATTAAACGTGGAGGGACTCATGGTCGATACAATGGTTCTTTATATAGAGGTTATTAATCATTCTAAAACTCGTTATTTTCGTTTTCGTGTGGATTTTCATTTAACACGACGCCACGTATTCGTGTATGTATTTAGTTATCATTTAAGAGATGGTAGACGTATTACGAGCGTATGCGATTGAGTGAAAAAAATAAAACACGACTACCACTGAGTGAAGGATTTATCATTAATCAAACCCAGCAGTTAAATAATCTATTTAGTACATTTAGTACATTTTAAATCAGTTGATGTATAATTTTAAGCTAAATCATTCCCTTTGTTGAACGTTATCAGCGGATGACGTCGACGTCAGCAACATGTTATAGCAACACGTCATAACGTCCCAGTTAGTTATTTTTGTGCTCGGAGTTAGTTATTAATATTTAGCGATTATGAATATTCTTTCACTGAGAAAACCCAATCGTTCACCCACAGAAATGTGATAAATCAATATATTGTATCATATACATGATTCGGTATTGCACAGATAGTAACAGATACTGACAGTAACTGCAACCTCCACCCATTGTTGGATATGTGCAATACAGATTTTTTAATTGTGACCAATTTGTGTTACAATTTAGCCTGAATGTTAAAACAATGGTGTGACGTGTGTCATTGGTATGATTGTTTAAACGACAATTATACGGGTATGTAGACGATAAATATGCCTAAACTAAAGTAATGAGTGAGGTTTGGTGCGCCCTAGAACCTGATTTAAACACCCAGCGGCGTTTTCGTCACTGACCTTTCCAATGCGGTAGCGCTGTTGTCAACTCATTTTAGTTTGTGGTGTGATACCTTGCCTATTAATTATCCTTGGAATTGTTGTTTGTTTTGAAGCGTGTGTCTGGTTCACTGTGGTCCTGGAAAGTTGCATCTACTGTTCGACTTGTATATATACATTATACCAAATAATCGACAGAGATATCGAGTTAAGCAATGCAATACAACTTAATTTCCCCGAATATAACACATGGTACGATGGTTTTATATATAGTCGTTATTGCTCATACCACACATGGTTCGAGGGTTACTGCTTCCGTCAGTATTGAAAATTTCACACATTGGACTGTTGTTACTGTACATTAAGTATTGCACATATCACACATGGTGCAGTGGTTACTGTTACCATCAGTATTATATATATCAAAGCTGGTGCGGTGGGTACTGTTACCATCATTATTTCACATACAACACATGGTGTGGTGGATATTGTTACCGTCAGTATTGCACATATCACACATGGTGAGGTGGTTACTGTTACCGTCAGTATTGCAAATACCACACATGGTGCGGTGGTCACAGTTACCACCAGTATTGCACATACCACACATGGTGCGGTGGTCACAGTTACCGCCAGTGTTGCACATATCACACATGGTGCGGTGGTTACTGTTACCGTCAGTATTGCACATACCACACATGGTGCGGTGGTCACAGTTATTGCCATTATTGCATAAACCACACATGGTGCGGTGGTCACTTGTTACCGCCAGTATTGCACATACCACACATGGTGTGGTGGTTACTGTTACCGTCAGTTATTGCTCATACCACACATGGTGTGGTGGTCACAGTTACCGCCAGTATTGCAAATACCACACATGGTGCGATGGTCACAGTTATCGCCAGTATTACACATATCACACATGGTGCGGTGGGTACAGTTTTAGTCTTTATTGCACATGCCACACATGGTTTGGTGGTTGCTGTTACCGTCATTATTGCACATATCACGCATGGTGTGGTGGTTACTGTTACCGTTAGTATTGCGCATACCACACATGGCGCGGTGGTCACAGTTACCGATAGTATTGCACATATCACACATGGTGTGGTGGTTACTGTTACCGTCAGTATTACACATACCAAACATGGTGCGGTGGTCACAGTTACCGCCAGTATTGCACATACCACACATGTTGCGGTGGTCACAGTTACCGCCAGTATTGCACGTACCACACAAGGTGCGCTGGGTACAGTTTTAGTCTTTATTGCACATGTCACACATGGTGTGGTGGTTGCTGTTACCGTCATTATTGCACATACCACACATGGTGTGGTGTGTACAGTTTTAGTCTTTATTGCACATATCACGCATGGTGTGTGGTTACTGTTACCGTCATTATTACACATATCACGCATGGTGTGGCGGTTACTGTTACCGTCAGTATTGCACATACCACACATGTCTCTGTGGTTACTTTTACCATCAGTATTGAACACACCACACATGGTGCGTTGGTTACTCATCAGTATTGCACATACCACACACGGGACGGTGGTTACTTTTACCGTCAATATTGCACACTACACACATAGTGCGGTGGTTACTGTTACCGTAAGTATTGCATATACCGTCACATACAACACATGGTGTGGTGGTTGTTACCGTCACTATTGCACATATCACACATGTTGCGGTGGTTACTGTTACCATCAGTATTGCACATATTGCACATCACATGGTGTGGTGGTCACTGTTGCTGTCAGTAATGCACCTATCACACATGGTATGGTGGTTTCTGTTTAACTATTACGATTATTATATTAAACATATGTTCGCATATGTTCACGCTAACATACATAGGTTAAACATTATTGCTGTATTATACGTGGGTGCTTCAAAAAGTTCTGTCACTAGGCATATATCCCTAGAACTGGATATTACACTGAGATAAAGTAGTGTATGTATAGTACTACTGGGTTCGCTCTCTTAAATTCCACAACAAAGATGAAAAATTTCCGGTTAAGTATACCCCTGAATTACCTCCCCCTACCACACCTTTTGGATACTGGCATCTCTAAAAATGTCCTTGTTACAAAACGTTGTAAAAATTATTTGAATAATTCTATGCTTTGAAATTTTCTTGTAAGCCATCTGTTGTTATTCGCCCATAATCCATGAAAATGATTGTCGATAATTCGGAAAGGTCTTGATGCAAACCAGATATAAATTATAGCAGAAATAACATGATTTTCTTCATTTTCTTAACGGAAATGTTATAATATCGTTTTTTTACAAATCCTAGTCCTTCAGTGTTTAAATTTCATATTCAACACATTATTGTATAATTTTGTACAATGTTTAGTGAAAATATTGATCATCCGAAAACGCTATTTTAGAAGACTGCCCTTCCATTTAATATCCATTTATCATTAAATTAATTTTAAAAGTTAGCTTAAAATGTTAATTTCTAAGACAATGTCTTTTCATCTACCATGCTTAAATTCTAAATATTGTAATGCATAGATATAACTGGTAATGTATGAGAAATTTCAAAGGTCTTCGACAAGTACTTAAAGAGAAACAGGCATTTAAAAAAGTAACAATTAACATACCTGAAAAAAACTCAGGACGAAAATGCCTCAGTATGTGAGTAAGTGATCTGTATTAAATGTTCCATAACTTTCGTCACACAAAAGATACAGCATTTATTTTACCATCAATAGAATGGTCTTAAAATTCTCTTTCCTTTGGTATCAAACATCAACACTCACAACGAGCACATAATTGTTAAAACGCGTTAGTGACAGAACTTATTGAATGACCCTCGTACTTTTTCTTTTTCGAGTACGCTAGTCACGATTGGGGTTTCCTATCATATTTGTACCAAGGTTTATCCGAGGCGCCGTTGTGCTTTCCAAGTATTATGTAACAACCATACAGAGACCCGTAACAGTCAAAATGCATCGAGAAAAAATCATTTGATATATGATACAATAATGATTTCTTTCGAAGAAACACACTTATGAATACTACAATATTTGAATACGTAACACACTCTCCGCTATTGTCTATAAGAGATAACCATGCATTCCCCAGCTACCGCAAGTCAAATTCATTTCCCCATAATGAGTATAAACGATACCATAACAGTCTCGCAAATTCAATTAAACCGTGTGCAAACTCATGATATTTGTTGCTGTAGCAATGAATGTGTTCCCGGCCATCCTGATGCTCCATTGGGGTTAAATTATTTGCTATATTCTGTCTGGGTAAAAGGTGATTTGACGTTTGACGAAAATTCGCAACGCTTTTCTTGATAATTTGACGGGTTTAAGTAGCCTTGTGTATGTACCTTATCAAAGGTTTTTCGAAATGAGGAGCTAAATCGAATTTCCACCGATAAATAAGAGATAAATGTTGGAAAGGGTGGTCCCTTGGAGGCAACGATAATAAACAAGAGATAAAATAGCAGACTTAGGTGTTAATAAGTCTGTTCGTTAGAGGCAACACCTCTCACGGCCCTAGCACCGGATTAAGCGGTAGTTTTCTTTAAAGTCAGACTATGCTTATTGTTAACCTTAACAGGGGTGATAGAGACGTTGTGTCAAGTATTTGTGTATAATCTTACGTTCAAATTGGCATTAAATACCCCGATGTACCCAGCCGTTAATAGAAACAACTGATTAGAAACATAAGCTTCGTTAAAAAAGGCGTTGACTTTTTAACTCTTGTGTTTACATAAACATTACCTGTGCTATAAATAAACCATTTGGATCTGTACACTTCCTGTGTTGTGCTTAGCGTCGGCGCTGCGTGTATGGGATACAGCGTAATTAGTACACATGTATGTATTCGAGTTTAATTTTAGTAAAGAAATATAAAAGATCGGACAGGGAAAGTAGCATTCAAGGAGGACAGTAAACCACAAAACACAGAAACAAACACGCAAACAGACAAACAAGAAGGCAAAAGCAATAATAAATACAAACGACATCACAAACACAAAAAGGGTTGACAATAGGGCTACCGCCTTGTAACGGTCAGTGGCAAAGTAGGCCACTGGGGGTTTAAACCGGTTCTAGGGTGCACCAAACCTCACACTTACCCTACTGTCATCCCATTAAAACAGGACAGTGTAAATAAAGAAATCCCCGCCATGATCTAATCTCTAACCAACAAGGCAGCATCAATAGGCAATATAAGTAAAACACAAATATGCTCGTGTAAATATAATACAAAAAAACAATAGCCTAGAAAGCCACAATGAAGGTACACAATGACTTTGCAGAAGCCAGAGCAGTAAGAGAATAAACCATTAAGGTCACGACAAGAAAGTTTTTTTGTTAGCGTAATTCTATAAGTTGTAACGCTTCCGAGTGCTTCGTCAATTGTTTCAGTTGATGTGTTAATAAGTATATTCTGCATAGACTGTATAATGTAAAACTAAGTTTCCATTGCTTTCATATATCAATCATTATACAACAAAGCCGTTATACCAGCTTAGCCCACGATTGTATTGTAGTTATTTCAGAATTAATTCGCAATTGTTCGGGGTCACACTATAAAAGCTGAGCACACTGAAAAGATGCTACTATCACTGACCACTGTGACATTTGTGAGTGTTATATCTAAAAACTCTTTTTTGAAAACTTTTGTAAAATTCAAATTTTCCATCACTGGTGATTGACAGTTGATAAAAGGTCATGACCTGTCTGCCAGCCAACTAGAGTTGAGATGCTGGATATTTTCTTTCAGCTGACATGGCGGGGAATAAAATACTACTACAAATACTACAGTGTTTAGATGTACAGTACACTGACATCTTACGAAGTAACTTCATGAGGCATGACCTTAGATATTATGAAAGTTATATTATTTTTTCATAAATATTATGTGTACAGGGATTATAAAATCTCATGTGCATATGTCCTGACTCAATTATTCCCATAAATGACCCATGCTGGGAACACTTGGTAAATTTGGGGACCATTGCCTGACCATTTTTAAAACACACGTTGGCATTATATATCCCTTCTATGTCATACATAACTCCGGAAGCATTTGTCATTCCAGATGCCCTATTTTTCTGTTTTTAATTTACAGTTTCTTGTTCTAGGAGCTACATAAATTATGTATTTGAGATTGAGGTTATCCTTTAAATTAATGTCTCAAGTTGCTCTTCTGAAACTGCAAGTGTTTTTTTTGTTCCTCAACAATGCAAACACTGCTTAAATATTAACAAAAAATAAAACAGATACCAGAAATAATTTTGAAACTTAATTAATAGTTTATTGCCTGAACAAACCCTGGTGAACACTTTATTAATGTATACAAAATAAATTCTTTAAAATTTGAGTTATTTGTTTTATTGGAGTTAAATAGGGACACACTCCTAAGTTTATAATTCCACTTATTGATAGGTAATAGATAATTGCCTAGAATGATTATCTCTTCATCTTTATCTCTGGTTTACATAATTCACCACACCGCAGTTTATTGCTCTACCATACCACGTGTGTTTATGTTTACAAACAGCACAAAATGACCAGTGGATAAGCCACTCCTACTGTGCCTAATTTGCTTAATGGCCTACCATACGGTTATTGAAAATTTTGAGATCCGGTCTTTAAATGGTAGTAAATGGCACATTATATTAAACGCGTTAGCGTTTTTATGGTCAATTTGCCATTCACTATTGGCGTTTAAAATCGCATAAACCCCGATAAAATGCAAATCAGTTTTTATAGTTTACATTATTTTCTTGTTACTATAGTTAATGTATAAGCAATTACCGGCATTGGGATAATGAAAATGATAAAACGTGCATGAGAGTCAAATACCGTCAATTTTTTTTTTGTGTGCAGTGGAATAGCCATTTTATATTGGTACACGTTGTATTGGTGCGCAATGCGTGCATGTAGTGCGTGCGGCTCCTTGAAATATGAAGTTGATTCGAAATAACAGACACAAAGAATGGAAGGAATGTACATCTAATGTAATGCACGTGTGCCTGTTAAAACAAATTTTATTTACGTGTGATAAAAAATATCAATATGCATTTATGTTTATATGGACTCTTGGATATTCTTTTTCTATCATTTTTCGTCAAAGTTCATAACAAATGCCTATATCTCCTATTAAGCACACGATGCAATCATATTTATTATTAAAGCCTAGGTCATTTACGATAACATTTCTCTTATCAATTTATTCTAGTCTTTAATAGTGTTTTTGGCTTTTAAAGTAATCCTACTTAATCTTTCCAATCGAATATGCATTATAACAGTACAAAGCCTACTCCATTGTTTAACATCAAATAACAACTCTTTTTCATTTATTGTTTTACCTAGTAAAACCCGAGTTTCATGGAATATGTGTGCATTACACAATAAAAAAGCAAACAACACAATTCCTTGTCGTTCGGTGATGTATGAGTGCTGCCACCTGGACATGCCGTGCATTTATTCAGCGAAGCCGTCATCATCACTCAATAGTGATTCTCTCTGAAATATAAATGTTGTTTCAGGGCAAAAAATTTAGATAAAGTTACTGGTTTCATTTATTTTGTTGATGATTTAGTTTCAGTAATATCATCCCTCAATTGATTAATACTAAATTAATGTGTCCTAATGAGTTACGGTGTAATGCACTTTTCGTGTTGCACTATATTAATACGTTCTGTAACGAATGTAATTTGAATTATTTCCCAATAGATGAAATGATACAAGTTGAACGAATATTATAACAATGGTTGAAGGAAAACAGCTAAAATACAATCGGAACACGATGCGTTTCATATAGGGTCAGATACCGTTATTGATTGTGGGCTTCTGAATGGTTGAACAAAGTATAGGTTCAATTAAGACATATAGTCAGATTGTAAAAAAAGAGTATGATGATGGACCTTTGGAAACGGCCGAGCACGACACATACGAAATAATGCAGTCTCGGTTTGATTGAGACTATTCATGAGTGGTAGTGAAGGTAGATTCCGATTGGATGAAATTAACACAAATCATAACAAATCCCCATAAAACATCAAAATATTAAATTTCAATCATCAAACGTGTTCATGTGGGATATTTCGACCAAAATTTGCATTTGTATTGATAAAATTGTACTGAAGGTATATCTTGCAAAATTTAACAAATATTTACTGCTACTCTGGGATGTGTCCATCACCTTCAGTGGACTATTAGAGGCTGAAAGCATTATATTATCTCCAATTTGCTAGTCATTTGTATTGTGTCTGAGATAGTTCTTAAGGAATGTTATTCTCAGCCAGTGTAATTTAGAGATAGGGGCTGAAGGCAAAAAGCTATAATGTAGGCCTATCGGAAAAACAATAGTGGTATATGACCATAGCGTTCGATGTCGAACGCCTTTGTCAGACTTACTGTTATGGTAATCCCTAATATCTTGCTTTTTTCACAATACTTAATTACTTGCTGAAGCGAGAACGAAACTCATCTCGGGAATTTCAGCTTTATATTGTATATACTGCACACTATATTCCAAATAATATTCCAAAGAAATCCCTAGATATTTTGTAAAAACAAAATGTTGCAGTAAGTTAGAGAAAGGACACTGTGACGTTGTAGACGTTTTAATTATTTAATCACATACACTTTGTAACAAAAAAATCATAAACGTTGAAGATCCTCTTTGAAAAATTGAGCCATTTCAGTACTGTATTTTACGTAAAGAGTTGCACAATTTTGCATCCTAAGTTTGCTCACATGCTTGAGCAAAACGCGCACTCCGTCAATAACGGAACTTTGAAGGAATACTATTTGCTGTGTTATGTGTTGTTTTTTCTTCTTTTTTCCGAAAGGAAAGGTCTTACGTACCCATGTACCATTCGATTAACAGCAGCATATTGTACATATATTATATAGCTGAAATTTCTGAATTGTGTTTCTTTTTCTTTTCAGAATATATCAAATCAAATCGAGTTCGTTGGTATATAATCCGATACAGAACTGTCACCAAAACAAATAGGATAAAAATGTTCGATTACAAATAGAGTGAAAGTGTCATGCATAAATATATTTAACCTGAATACACATACTCTGCCCTGCACACAAAGATTCCTAGTTGCTTGAATACAAAAGTAATACATTATCATAATTTCAATTCCTCCCCCTTAATGACTTAACTTTTGACTGTCTATATCTATTCTTAAAAGAAACATGTCATAACCAAAGGTTATAAATGATACATTAAGGAAATACTATTTTACACTTTTGAGTATTATTCATTTGATAAAATCATGCAAAAATAACACTTATTTTCTAAAAAAACAAACGTTTTTCTTAATGAATTGTGCAAGACATAAAAAAATGAATTTCATTTTCTACATCTAAATTGCATAGCAAACATAATCTATCATCTGGAGGAATGTTTTTAGATCTACCATTCTCGACAGCTAATTTATGAGTACTTAACACTTAAATTTCCGTCTAGTTCAATGGTTAGCAGAAACGTTGGCACATGTGTGAATCTTGTATGGATATCTGGTGCAAATACGGAATTTCTTCCCAATTAGGTACAACTAATTTGGTTTGAATTGTTCTCTGCAGAAGTGACTTAAACATTGTTTACTGAATGGTCCCATCTAAACTGGATTTCCATGTCGACGTGTGTGCGTTTATTTACAAGATTATTTACAAGATGGTACCACTAAATGTTGACATTTCGACGTCGTTTCTATTTGCGTATTTCATCCAGCACAATGTGGTGTAAAATAGTGTATAGCTTGATAAACTCAGATATATTTATCTTGTATGTCAGGAAGTTTCAGTATTTTAATACACACCTATTACATCGCAAGGAGAACGTGTGAGTTACACCCTCAACACGCAACACTGTCAAATATTCACCAAATTGTCATTGACTTTGGTGCCCCCTAAAACCTTTTATAACCGCAACCCCACCCCTTCCCTCCGGCATTCTTGAGACAGACCGTAATAAGGAGATAAACTAAGTGTCAACCCATGTATGTTTGTGATGAGACAGACTTTGCTTTGTTTTTGTTTTTTCTGATGTTTTTTTTTCAGTAAACGTGTTTTTGGTTGACTGTGTTCTGCGAATTTTATCATCGAATTGGTGAAAGTTCAGAAAGAATTAGGTGTTACTGATACCCATAATGCTGCTAGATCTCCCCCAGTCATTTTAATGGCTTGGTTACCATTACACAACATTAATTAATTTATATAATGTACCACTGGAGTTTTACTGCTTAGTAACAACGTGTGTAGTTGATATAACAAAGTCTAGTCTTCATGTGCCCAAGGAACAAGCATTTTGCACAAAAAAGGATCCACTTCTTCTTGATAAAAATACTGCAGGTAAGAAACAAATTCCAACCCTAGGCACGTTTGGATTAATAAAAGCATTACTTTCCATCCGTCGTCGATCAATTACGGCGGCATTATTCTCCACAAACGCATACGCGGAGGGTTTCATTGTTTGATTGGATAGAGGACACACCTCTCGTGTACGTCATCCAAATTTATATCTTTATCCAATCAAACATCGCCACACAAACTCCTTTATGAAAGCCTCGGAAACCGGAAATAAAGATTTTTATTTCGAGAAAATACATAGTGCTAATTTACATGCGTTACCATACCGAAGTGCTCAAATATAATTTAAAGCATCAAAATACTCAATAAAAACGGTTTGTACAATGTGAAAAAGTCATTTATTAATAATTAATAACACTAATTAGATAGATATACCATCCATGTATCGGGCATATGTGACTGTAGCACGTACCTATTTATATACGAGTTATTGTTTGTGGTATTAAAGAAAAATCTTAAACAAGAAAGTGTCTAAAATATTTCTACTCAACCAGATGTTTAATTATCTTATGAAGAAGAACTGCCATTTAATACATTTCTGTCGAAATGGTTTAATTTAGTCTTGGCGTTATACAATGAATCTTTTAGACGGGTTATTTTTGTTTATTATCATGATTATATAAAGACATGTTCAGGCCTGCCATTTCTCAGGATTTGCGCCGGTAATTACCGGCTTTTTGTTTAGATTACCGGCTTACCGGCGTTTCTATTAAAATTGCCGGCTTTTTCAAAAAAAAAAGTCATACATTTTATTAGTACCCAGTTATTAACAAAAATCCAACACGTGTACCCAGTACGCGACTGCGTGTGGTCTGCTGATGGCAACTAATTGGTGTGTACACCACAGTCCACCAATTAATTAGTCCAAATCGCCCGCGGCGTCTTATGTAATTCGAGTTCT
This sequence comes from Cyrtodaria siliqua, assembly GCA_037043455.1. Classification (NCBI taxonomy): domain Eukaryota; kingdom Metazoa; phylum Mollusca; class Bivalvia; order Adapedonta; family Hiatellidae; genus Cyrtodaria; species Cyrtodaria siliqua. The sequence continues at coordinate 45,927 of JAWPHD010008138.1, forward strand.
GTATATGATAAACAGGAAATTGACATTTCAGTTGCTTTTTATAGTGTTTTTAAAATTGACTGTTTTTAATGTGGTAGTGTTACATTTGCGGCCACTGTATTACATTTTCGTTCACTTGTATATTGCAGTTGTAGAAGTATTTCTTTAAATCTCGTCATTAAAACCACAGACATATAAATTGTTATTAGGTCTGTGTTAAAACACATAGGCATAAAAATACTAATCTGTGAATAGAATCATTAGGTTTGTGGTTTAACACATTTAAAATGCACAAATACCAGGATTCAACAATTAAATTACAAGAGACTATGAATATCCTCATTTTTTATATACATGTATAGAAAATAAGATAATACACCTAATATGACCGAACAAAATATAACACTGTAAATAAAATAACAAAATCCTGACAGATTAAATGTGTATCCAAGTAATAAGCTTTATAAATTCTGTTCGATAAAACAACTGATTATTTTGCTAAAGCATCATCTAAGTAGACTGACTTTTTTTGGTAGGTGATAGACGAGGTCTTTATCCTAGATGTTTAACCTATTGTACTGTAAAACTTAAAAGCATTTATGTGTGATTCTTTTAAAATCCAGGTATATGAATATTAATATGACATATGTATCCGTTCCAAAATGTAATCTTAAAAATTGGTATCTTTATGCTCTGAGGAAGATTTTTACTTCATTATTCATAATTAACATGTCGCCAGTTGTCAATCATTTATCCATTTCAACCAATCAAACCAGAACGATACCTCCGACGAACAACAGCACGTGTATAAAGCACGTGCGACTATGTTATATAAACTATTGTCAATATACTCCGACATCAACAACAGGGCGGAGATATCCAAGTACTGGCGCCATGTGAATTTTGATAGAGCATCATCAAAAAAACTGACCAATCAGTGACCAGAAATAAGACATACCCAATACATTCTGTTTTGTGATAAACTCGGTCTTCGTCCTTGATGTTCAACCAAGTTTACTGTTAAAATTAGGGTATCTACAGCGTGATTCTTTTAAAACCCTGCATATTTCTTGCACATTCATGCAAATTGATTCAATATATGTATCTTTTAAAATCAAAATCTTGAAAATTATCGTCTTTTTACTCTGTCAAAGATTATTATTTTACTTTAGAACATAGGGATAAAAACCGAGTAACACAAATTGTATCACCTACTGAAAAAAAAATCAAGTCTCAACATCTCTCCAATGCAAGATTATGAATTGAACCTAAGGATAAAAACCGAGTAACACAAATTGTATGGCCTGTTGAAAATAAGGTGAAATCTCAACATATGGGTACTAGAAAAGTATGAATATGATACAACAGAATGTAATATATTGTATACACATTGTAATTTTCCTTTTTGTCAATCGCTTTTGAAAATTGTCGATTTTTGAAATTTTCACTTCGCGCGCTCTAATTCAGCATTTCCAAAAATCTCAGGCATTTTCTTAATTGTATTATGGTAGCCCTGCATGTTGCTCAGTTTGATTAGAAAATGTCTCGGAAAACGGGATCTAGTGCAACCAAGATCTCGTGTAACCAATTAATAAATTTCTGAGAGGTTTGACAATCACTAAATTGAAAATCGTGAACATGAGACGTTTTCAGGCAAATTGTACGCAGTTTGCTACTTTCTGTCTACTTTATCGCAATGCTTCATAGTGTGTGAAACGTTCATACCAGTGATAGAAAGTGTACGCATTCTTAAGTTTTATGTAAAAGTATATTCTGAGGTTTGTTTCTTTTAAAAGGATATGGTGTATTATGTCCATTTCACACATTCAAAGTAAGTTTGAGTCAGAGGCCTAAGATGGAAATGAGAATAACGACATGTTGAATATAGAAACGAACACTTGATAAACGCTTTGAAAAACTAAATTTCAAGACCAACGCTAGAACCAAACGTATTCTATTTAATAAATATCATTTACAAATGCATATCAATTAAGTGTAATAACTACAAAATATGAGGTTGTTTCTTAATACGAAACAATGGGTGTAATGGGATCTTTCTTATGTTACAGAGTTATGACCCTTGATTATATTAACAATAAGTATTGCCGGATTGTTTACATAATTGTATATGATTTTCATTGACATTTTAATACGTTTTGTTAAGCTTGCGTTTTTGAATTATAAAATTATCTTTGAATGCAGGCTCATACACGAGTATTGCAATGTTAGTCAGACCATTTTATATTACGTCATAGCGACAGTTAAAGGTCATCTACTCTGCAATTTTGTTTTTAAATAGGAATGCGTAGACAACTTAATTTAAAGCTTCATATGTCGTCATAATTGAATAACAGTTGATGTGTTGGTTGAGTGGTGGTATTTCAGCATATGTTAGGCTATATATGACGGTTTAATTTATTTTAGTGGAGGCAACCGCCCACGTTTTCCTGGATTGAATCGGTAATGTATATCTTTGACATCCGTAAGAATCGACTCTTCCACATATATGGTCCAGCTCCCAGTGGGATTCGAACCCGCAGTGATTGGTGAGAGTCGGTCATCCATTCAACATATTTGACAAGCAAGCGTACATGTATCCCCTGATCACTATGTGGTGCATGCAAGGGATGTTTTATTATTATTATTTTATTTTTTAATTAATATTTTTATTTTCAATATGACATTGTTTAAACTCGCAATAATTAAACGTTTAATTGTTTAAGGTGCCATATTTATTCAGACATGAAGGGAAGATAAGCACACTTAAACAAAATTGAAATAGCACATTGAACCAAAGTTCTCATCAAACGATAAACGTGACCTAAGTTCCAAATTTAATATATTGATATTATGATGAACGATTATTTTTTTTAAGGTTCACCTTTTTTGCCATATTAGGTCCGATTATTATTTTACGTTTCTGCATAAGTAATTTGGAAGAAAAAAAGTAGTTTAATTGCCTCCGTGGTCGACGTGTCAACGACGTTGCGTTGTAAGCCTTCGAATTCCACTGGGAGCTAAACATGTAAGTGAGAAAGTTTTGATTCGTACGGATGGCGGGAGATATGCAGTACTGGTCCTACCCAGGAAATAGGGGGTTATCTAACTCTACCACATAATTAGTCGACCGTCATGTATGGACTAAAATGTGACAAAATGACGTAAACACCATTCAAACAAAAAGCAATTATCTACACGCTCTAACTGATAGCCTTGATGAATATTAGATCCGTTGCTTATCATGTCAGCGGCATCTAAGCAAATTAGCAACATAGTCAGTCTTTACGCCGGCTCAATCCGGAAAAATAAAGGCATTAAACAGAAAGCGAACTTTTAGACATCACGTACACACTGTTTTTTACTGGTCTTAATGTTCAGCACAAACATGTAATTGGACTTTAAAACAACACAATGACATGTTAGAATAAAGTTAAAACAAAGTAATATAAAGTACTGCGTGGCGGGCGATTTGCACGAAACGAACATACACAGCAGATGAAAGCAGCAAACTCGGTGTTATCGCGTTACGAAGAAAAGTTGTTACAATAGACAAAGCAGCAGCATCGGCTTTATCTCGAAATGAACACAAGCAATATATGGTTCATTTTCAAAAAATGGAGAGATCAGATTTGGAACAAAAATGAAAAACAAATATGCGTCAAACTCAATTTTATTATAATAACAGCATAAACGAGAATGTGGACAGTCAGACGTAGAGGATGCAAACACAGAGCTTTCAAATAAATGTTTTATTACTATTTATAGCAGCAACAACCCTTGCCATGTGTCTGCGATGTTACCGAACTTGTTTGATAAATTAAAACGGTGAAAAATAAAGTATAATATAAAATATCAATCTAATGTGACTCATATACTACTCTGTTTACATCAAAATGTCACAAATTCCGTTAAAATTTGCTTTTTTTCCCATAACAATTTTAAACAACTTAAACAAAATAAACATATTAAGCATTATATTGCCCTAAATACTATTTGAATTATTTCAAATCATAACATTTTAAATAGAAATTGCAAACTAGAAAAAGACGTAATGTAAACTAGCTAAAAAGAAAAAACTGCCTCGGACAGCTATTTCTCCATTTATTTAAATGACACATATAGTTAATCGGTTTTATCTTTCTGTTCTTGAAAAAAATGCATTTTTATACCCCCACTTTCGCAAAGTAAATTGGGTATATATAGGAATCACGTTGTACGTAATGTTCCGTCGCGTCCCGTCACGTAACACATTGTTTTCCCGTCACGTCCCGTCGCGTCGCGTCCCGTAATGCATTTTCATTATTTGAAATTCCTCCAACACCTTTGAATGGGTTGTTCCCAAACTTAAAATAGACATAACAACTGATGACCGTATGTCCCTCTACGTCTCCCATTGTTGATTACCTAACTTATTACAGAATTATGGCCCTTTATTTGACTTAATATTTAAGTGGGGAATTCATCACCTTCAGTGATAGTTCTAGTTTGTTAGTGTTTTCTAAAATAAATTTAGAATTATATATCGACCTGCATTGGTGTTTTAAACTTGTTGTGTTCACGGGTGACGAAATCCCTTGTAAATAGGTGGTTACAGATGATAATAATAATAATGTGTAATCGTATAAATGAGAAAAAATGCCTTTGCCTTCGAATATCGTGGTAAAAACACGACCACTTGATACTACCCGTTTCTACTTAGTAATTAGTGCCTTTAGCGTAGTACTACTAATTAATAATTACTACCTTTTAATCAAAATCAAAACTCTATCTAACATAGTTTACGACAAATACTCAATGCTAATTGGCAATTGAGTAGTTTTTAAAAAGAAAAGCTATATAGACCTTTGACGTCACGTCCTCAACCGTTTGAACGTCATTTTAAACGATTTTCAATGTCGTAAAACATCCAAAACAACGATTGCATTATTTTTTTAAAAGTCAACGTTACGTTCAAACAACAAATTGAACTTGTAAGAAACACGATAAAGCTGTATATTTTCTTCGTTTGGTGCTGAGAGATGGACGTGCAGTGTAAGTTGTGAGAATGTATTTGTATTACGTTCAATCTCTCGAAAATGTGTGTGTAAAATACATAAGAATACATTTCAGATAAACAATGAAATATTGCCATCGGGTTTATATTGTGCGAGATCAACACCTGCTGTTTGGGACTTCAAACTACCCTTGGTATCGATGGTCTTCAAGTCCCGCCCACCAGGTTTTTATCTGTGACAATATAAACCCGCTGGAAATATTTTATTTCTTAAATCAAAACTCTATAAAATTAACCTTCAGTTTATTGAAATTTAGCGTGATACTACAAGTTTTATTTCAATCAGAAATAATGTCAAAAGTGTATGTGTTTTTCTATGCATAGATAAGTGAAGAAATATACTGAACCAAATAGCTCTACGTTATGCACATTTGGAAATAAAGAAATGCAACGTTATTTTAGAATGTAAAGTACTTGAAAACATTGTCACTAAATAGTGTTTTTTTTGTTGTATTGTTTTGCCTTTTTATTTCTCTTTCTCTCTCCCTTTTAATTTATAATACGATGTAATTATCAGATTTATCTACCATTCAGTTAAAACAACGTATTTCATATAAAAATATAACAACATTACAAAATACATAGTAAAACTTTATCAAATATGCATCCTTGGTTTAAAGTGATAAAAACAAGGGAAAATAATTGACACTTAGTCCAGCTTTGTTAGCATAATGAAATAACGAACAACGTTTTTCAAAAGAGGTTATGACCCTATTATTTTGCAACGTACTGCATGCTTGGTGGTGGACCCTTTTACAGTTCGCCACTATGCTTTCCTCTTTAATTGTACGATGACCGGACAGGCTGTGGACCCTATGATGATGCCTACCTAAAGCCCATTGGGACAGTGGCGTTTAATGGTTTATTCTCTTACTGCTCTGGCTTCTGCCAAGTCATTGAGTACCTTCATTGTGGCTTTCTAGGCTATTGCTTTTTTTGTATTATATTTACACGAGCATATTTGTGTTTTACTTATATTGCCTATTGATGCTGTCTTGTTGGTTAGAAATTAGATCATGGCGGGGATTTCTTTATTTACACTGTCCTGTTTTAATGGGATGAAGTAGGGTAAGTGTGAGGTTTGGTGCACCCTAGAACCGGTTTAAACCCCCAGTGGCCTACTTTGCCACTGTCCGTTCCAAGGCGGTAGCCCTATTGTCAACCCTTTTGTGTTTGTGATGTCCTTTGCATTTATTATTGCTTTTGCCTTCTTGTTTGTCTGTTTGCGTGTTTGTTTCTGTGTTTTGTGGTTGACTGTCCTCCTTGAATGTTACTTTCCCTGTCCGATCTTTTTATAATTCTTACCTACCTTTACATTAAAATAAGAACACAGTTATACTTTCCATGCTGTTTTTGTTGCAAACATTATTTAAAAAAAATGTCCTGCATAGTCTTGATAAGTATATTAAATACATCGTTCATGACTGCCACACATAGCCTAGCGTATGTTCAGTGGCGGTACCTTCGTGGCCGGGATGGTAAATACACTGTGTTAGAAACCGTCTCGCCTCTCGCCGCTGTGGGTTCAAATCCCACTGGGAGCTCGACTTGTAAGTGAGGAAGTGTCGATTCTTACGAACGGCGGGAGGTATACGGTTCTGGTTCAACTCAGGAAAATGTGGGTGGTCTGCCTCCACTATAAAAGCGACCGTCATATAGAGTCTATATGGGAGCTCAACTTGTGAGTGAGAACGTGTCGATTCTTACCCACGGCGGGAGATATACGGTACTTGTTCAACTCAGGAAAATGTGGGTAGTCTGCCTCCACAAAATAAATCACCGTCATATAAAGCTTAAATGTGATAAAAAAAACAAAAAACTGTTCAGTGGGATTTACCATGTTATGTACTTGCTAAACTTGTCTTGTATCAGTATACACTATTGCCGTATGTCCTTTAACATAGAAGTAGTTTGTGAGTGAAATCGATATTCAACAATGTTATAACAGTGTTAGGTGAGTGTTTAGGATCGTAAATAATTGAAAGTGGAGGGACTCGTGGTCGATCTAATGGTCCTTTAGAGAGAGGTTATTAATCATTCTAAAACTCGTTAATTCGTTTTCGTGTGCATTTTCATTTAACCCGACGCCACGTATTCGTGTATTGCATTTATTTATCACTTATGAGCAATATGCAATCTGTGATTGCTGTATTAATAAATTAGTTATACCCACTACTTAGAGGTGGAAGGCGGGAGATTTGTCTTGATTTTAATTATGTTCATTAGTTAAACAACAGTTAGTATTCATTTTGTGCATTTTAAACATCCAGTATTTTGCTCATGCTCCTTTATCCTATATAACAATATATCACACATAAAATAATCGTTGTACAAAACCTTAAATACTATAGGTAAGTAAAAGTAAATCAAGATAGTATAGTGTATCATATACATGATTCGGTATTGCACAGATCATGCAATACTGACAGTAACTGCAACCACCACTCATTGTTTGATATATGCAATACTGATTTTTTAATTGTGACAAAATTGCGTTAAAATTTAGCCTGAATGTTAAAAAAAAGGATTGACGTGTGTCATTGGTATGTAAATATGATTGTTTAAGAGACAATTGTACGGGTATGTAGAAGATAAATCTGTTTGCTTCTGCTAATTGTAAGAGATGGATCTAATTGGACAGAGGTGAAATATGAAATAGGACAATACCTTACTAAAATGTCATTGTCATTTCAACGCAACGCATTTACTTTAAATGCGCCTAAACTAAAGTAATTAGTGAGGTTTGTTGTAACCTAGAACCTGATTTAAACCCCCAGCGGCGTTTTCGTCACTGACCGTTCCAAGGCGGTAGCGCTGTTGTCAACTCATTTATGTTTGTGGTGTGATACGTTACCTATTAATTATCCTTGGAATTGTTGTTAGTTTCGAAACGTGTTTATGGGTCGATGTGGTCCTTGAAAGGTGCATCTGCTGTTCGACTTGTATATCCACATAATAATCGACATAAATATCGAGTTAAACAATGCCATACAACTTAATTTCCCCAAATATAACACATGGTGCGATGGTTTCATAAATTATATAGTCGTTATTGCTCACCCACACATGGTGCGAGGGTTACTGTTACCGTCAGTATTGCAAATATCACACATGGGGCGATGTGTACTGTTACAGTAGGTATTGCACATATCACACATGAGACCGTGGTTACTGTTACTGTAAGTATTCCACATATCACACATGGGGCGGTGGTTACTGTTACCGTCAGTATTGCAAATATCACATCTGTTGCGGTTTTACTGTTACAGTAAGTATTGCACATATCATACATGGTGCAGTGGTTACTGTTACCATCAGTATTGCACATAATAAATTATTATAGCTGGTGCGGTGGGTATTGTTGCCGTCATTATTGCACATACTACACATGGTGTGGTGGTTACTGTTACCGTCAGTATTGCACATATCACACATGGTGCGTTGGTTACAGTTATAGTCAGTATTGCACATAACACACGTGGTGCGGTGGGTACTGTTACCGCCAGTGTTGCACATATCTCACATGGTGTGGTGGTTACTGTTACCGTCAGTATTGCACATACCACACATGGTGCGGTGCTCACAGTTATAGTCATTATTGCACATACCACACATGGTGTTACGGTCAGTATTGCACATACCACACATGGTGCGAGGTTACCTTTACCATCAGTATTGCACACACCATACATGGTTCGGTGGTTGCACATACCATCAGTATTGCACATATCACACATGGTAATATACCATATCACACATGGTGCGGTAGTTACTGTTACCATCAGTATTGTACATACCATACATGGTGCGGTGGTTACTGTTACCATCAGTATTGTACATACCACACATGGTTCGGTGGTTACTGTTACCGTCAGTATTGCACAAACCATACATGGTTCGGTGGTTACTGTTACCGTCAGTATTGCACAAACCATACATAGTGCGGTGGTTACTGTTACCGTCAGTATTGCTTATACCACACATGGTGTGGTGGTTACTGTTATCATCAGTCACCATGCGTGTCACGATAACATACATCGTGTAACTATCATGATTATTATATTAAACATTATTTCGCATATGTTCACGCTAAGATGCATCGGTTAAATAGTATGGCTGTATTATACTTTTTCTTTTTCAAGTATGCTAATCACGACTGGGATTCCCTATCATATTTGTACCATGGTTTATCCGAGGCGCCGTTGTGCTTTCCAAGTAGTATGTAACAACCATACAGAGACCCGTAACAGTCAAAATACATCGAAAAAAATTCATTTGATATATGATACAATAATGATTTCTTTCAAAGAAACACACTTATGCATATTGATGTGGACGAATACAATATTTGTATACGTAACACACGCTCCGCTATTGTCTATTAGCGATAACCATGCATCCCCCAGCTACCGCAAGTCAAATCAATTTCCCCGTAATGAGTATAAACGATACCATAACGGTCTGGTAAATTCAATTTAACCGTATGCAAACTCATGATATTTGTTGCTATAGCAATGAATGTGTTCCCGGCCAACCTGATGCTCCATTGGGGTTAAATTATTTGTTATAATCTGTCTGGGTAAAAGGTGATTTGACGTTTGAGGAAATGTTCGCAACGCTTTACTTGATAATTCTTCGGGTTTAAGTAGCATTGTGTATGAACCATATCAAAAGTTTTTCGAAATGAGGAGCTAAATCGGATTTCCACCGATAAATAAGAGATACATGTTGAAAAGGGTGGTCCCTTAGAAGCAACGATAAGAAACAAGAGAGAAAATAGCAGACTTAGGTGTTACTAAGTCTGTTCGTTAGAGGCAATACCTCTCACGGCCCTAGCACCGGATTAAGCGGTAGTTTTCTTTAAAGTCAGAATATGCTTATTGTTAACCTTAACGGGGGTGATAGAGACGTTGTGTCAAGTATCTGTGTATAATCTTACCGTCCAATTGGCATTAAATCCCCCCGATGTACCCAGCGGTTAATAGAAACAACTGATTAGAAACGTACGCTTCGTTAAAAAAGGCACGCTGACATTTTAACTCTTGTGTTTACATAAACATTAATTGTGCTATGAATAAACCATTTGGATCTGCACACTTTCTGTGTTGTGCTTAGCGTCGGCGCAGTGTGTAGGGGATACAGCGTAATTAGTACACACGTATTATATTTGGCATATTTTATAGAGTTTAATTTTATTCAGTTTATTTGTTAGCGTAATTCTCTTAGTTGTAACGCTTCTGAGTACTTCGTCAATTGTTTCAGTTTATGTGTGAATAAGCATATCCTGCATAGATTGTATAATGTAAACTAAGTTTTCATTGGTTTCATATATCAATGATTATACAATAAAGCCGTTATACCAGCTTAGCACACGATTGTATTGTAGTTATTTCAGAATTAATTTGCAATTGTTCGGCGTTTATGCAGTTTTAAATGGTAGTAAATGGCACATTCCATTAAACGCGTCAGCGTTTTTATGGTCAATTTGCCATTCACTATTGGCGTTTAAAATCGCATAAACCCCGATAAAATGCAAATCTGTTTTTATATTTTACATTATTTTCTCGTTACTATAGTTAATGCATCAGCAATAACCGGCATTGGGATAATGAAAATGATAAAAAGTGCAAGAGAGGCAAATACCGTCAATGTTATTTGTGTGCAGTGGAATAGCCATTTTATATTGGTACACGTTTTTTGGTGAGCAATGCGTGCCTGTTATGCGTGCGACTCCTTGAAATATGAAGTTGATTCGAAATAACAGACACAAAGAATGGAAGGAATGTACATATAATATAATGCACGTGTGCCTGTTAAAACAAATTTACGTGTGATAAAAAATTTATATCTTTTTGTATTTATGTTTATATGGACTCTTGGATATGGCACGATATTCTTTCTCTATCATTTTTCGTCAAAGTTCATAACAAATGCCTATATCCCCTTTTAAGCACACGATGCAATCATATTTATTATTAAAGCCTAGGTAATTTACGATAACATTTCTCTTGTCAATTTATTCTCGTCTTTAATAGCGTTTTTGGCTTTTGAAGTAACCCTACTTAATCTTTCCAATCGAATATGCATTATAACATTACGAATCCTACTCCATTGTTTAACATCAAATAACAACTCTGTTTCATTGATTGTTTTACCTAGTAAAAACCGAGTGTCATGGAATATGTGTGCATTACAAAATAAAAAAGGCAAATAACACAATTCCTTGTCGTTCGGTGATGTATGAGTGCTGCCACGTGGGCATGCCGTGAATTTATTCATCGAAGCCGTCATTATCACTCAATAGTGATTCTCTCTGAAATATAAATGTTGTTTCAGGGGGAAATTTAGATAAAGTTACAGGTTTCATTTATTTTGTTGATGATTTAGTTTCAGTAATATCATCCCTAAATTGATTAATACTAAATAAATGTGTACTAATGAGTTACGGTGTAATGCACATTTCGTGTTGCACTATATTAATACGTTCTGTAACGAATGTAATTTGAATGATTTCCCAATAGATGAAATGATACAAGTTGAACGAATATTATAACAATGGTTGAAGGAAAACAGCTAAAATACAATCGGAACACGATGCGTTTCATATAGGGTCAGATACCGTTGTTGATTGTGGGCTTCTGAATGGTTGAACAAAGTATAGGTTCAATTAAGACATATAGTCAAATTGTAAAAAAAAGAGTATGATGATGGACCTTTGGAAACGGCCGAGCACGACACATACGAAATATTGCAGTCTCGGTTTGTTCATGAGTGGTAGTGAAGGTAGATTCCGATTGGATGAAATTAACACAAATCATAACAAATCCCCATAAAATATCAAAATATTAAATTTCAATCATCAAACGTGTTCATTTGGGATATTTCGACCAAAATTTGCATTTGTATTGATACAATTGTACTGAAGGTATATCTTGCAAAACTTAACAAATATTTACTGCTACTCTGGGATGTGTCCATCACCTTCAGTGGACTATTAGAGGCTGAAAGCATTATATTATCTCCAATTTGCTAGTCATTTGTATTGTGTCTGAGATAGTTGTTAAGGAACGTTATTCTCAGCCAGTGTAATTTAGAGATAGGGGCTGAAGGCAAAAAGCTATAATGTAGGCCTATCGGAAATACAATAGTGGTATATGACCATAGCGGTCGATGTCGAATGCCTTTGTAAGACTTACTGTAATAGCACTCCCTGATATCTTGCTTTTTTCACAATACATAATTACTTGCTGGAGCGAGAAAGAAACGCATCTCGGGAATTTCAGCTATATATTGTATATACTGCACACTATATTCAAAATAATATTCCAAAGAAATCCCTAGATATTTTGTAAAACAAAAAGTTGCAGTATGTTAGAGAAAGGACACTACTGTGATGTTGTAGACGTTTTAATTATTTAATCACAGTACACTTTGTAACAAAAAAATCATAAACGTTGAAGATCCTCTTTGAACAATTGAGCCATTTCAGTACTGTATTTTACGTAAAGAGTTGCATAATTTTGCATCCTAAGTTTGCTCACATGCTTGAGCCAAACACGCACTCTGTCAATAACGGAACTTTGAAGGAATATTATTTGCTGTGTTATGTGTTGTTTTTTCTTCTTTTTTCCGAAAGGAAAGGTCTTACGTAGCCATGTACAATTCGATTAACAGCAGCATATTGTACATATAATATATAGCTGAAATTTCTAAATTGTGTTTCTTTTTCTGTTCAGTATATATCAAATCAAATCGAGTTCGTTGGTATATAATCCGATACAGAACTGTCACCAAAACAAATAGGATAAAAATGTTCGATTACAAATAGAGTGCAAGTGTCATGCATAAATATATTTAACCTGAATAATGACACATATTCTGCCCTGCACACAAAGATTCCTAGTTGCTTGAATACTAAAGTAATACATTATCATAATTTCAATTCCTCCCCCTAAATGACAACTATTGACTGTCTATATCTATTCTTAAAAGAAACATGTCATAACCAAAGGTTATACATGATACATTAAGGAAATACTCTTTTACACTTTTGAGTAATATTCATTTTATACAATCACGCAATAATAACACTTATTTTCTAAAAAACAAACGTTTTTCTTAATGAATTGTGCAAGACATAAAATAATTAATTTCATTTTCTACATCTAAATTGCATAGCAAACATAATCTATCATCTGGAGGAATGTTTTTAGACCTACCATTCTCAACAGCTAATTTATGGTACTTAACACTTAGATTTCCGTCTAGTTCAATGTTTAGCAGAAACGTTGGCACATGTATGAGTCTTGTATGGTTATCTGGTGCAAATACGGAACGTCATCCCAATTAGGTATAACTAATTTGGTTTGAATTGTTCTCTGCAGAAGTGACTTAACATTGTTTCCTGAATGGTCCCATTTAAACTGGATTTCCATGTCGACGTGTGTGCGTTTATTTACAAGATTATTTACAAGATGGTACCATTAAATGTTGACATTTCGACGTCGTTCTATTTGCGTATTTCATCCAGCACAATGTGGTGTAAAATAGTGTATAGCTTGATAAAGTCAGATAGATTGATCTTGTATGTCAGAAATTTCAGTATTTTAATACACTTCTATTATATCATAAGGAGAACCTGTGCGTTACACCCTCAACACGCAACACGCAACATAAATATTCACCAAATTGTCATTGACTTTGGTGCACCCTAAAAACTTTTATAACCGCAACCCCACCCCTTCCCTCCGGCATTCTTGAGACAGATCGTAATAAGGAGATACACTTAGTGTCAACCCATGTATGTTTGGGATGAGACAGACTTTGCTTTGTTTGTTTGTTTTTTGTTTTTTCAGTAAACGTGTTTTTGGTTGACTGTGTTCTGCGAATTTTATCATCGAATTGGTGAAAGTTCAGACAGAATGAGGTGTTACTGATACCCATAATGCTTCTAGATCTCCCCCAGTCATTTTAATGGCTTGGTTACCATTACGCAACATTAATTATTTTTATAATGTACCACTGGAGTTTTACTGCTTAGTAACAACGTGTGTAGTTGATATAACAAAGTGTAGTCTCATGTGCCCAAGGAACAAGCATTTTGCACAAAAAAGGATCCACTTCTTCTTGATAAAAATACAGCAGGTAAGAAACAAATTCCAACCCTAGGCACGTTTGGATTAATAAAAGCATTACTTTTCATCCGTCGTCGATCAATTACGGCGGCATTATTCTCCACAAACGCATACGCGGAGTGTTTTATTGTTTGATTGGATAAAGAGGACACAACTCTCGTGTGCGTCATCTAAATTTATATCTTTATAAATATCAAACATCGCCACACAAACTCCTTTATGAAAGCCTCGGAAACCGAAAATAAAGATTTTTATTTCGATATTTAGAGAAAATATATAGTGCTAATTTACATGCGTTACCATACCGAAGTGCTCAAATGTAACTTAAAGCATCAAAATACTCAATAAAAACGGTGTGTACAAAGTGAAAAAGTCATTTATTAATAATTAATAACACTAATTAGATATATATACCATCCATGTATCGGGCATATGTTACTGTAGCACGTACCTATTTATATACGAGTTATTGTTTGTGGTATTAAAGAGAAATCTTAAACATGAAAGTGTCTAAAATATTTCTACTCAACCAGATGTTTAATTATCTTATAAAGAAGAACTGCCATTTAATACATTTCTGTCGAAATGGTTTAATTTAGTCTTGGCGTTATACAATGAATCTTTTAAACGGGTTATTTTTGTTTATTATCATGATTATACACTCAAGAGATATGAAAACGCAACACGGGAATTTCCGCTATATATTGTATATACTGCACACTTAATTGCACATAATATTCCAAAGAAATCCCAAGAAGTTTTGTAAAAAAAAAGTTGCAGTTAATTAGAGAAAGGACACAACTGTGATGTTGTAGACGTTTTAATCACACTACACCTTGTAACAAGAACTTCATAAATGTTGAAATTGCTCTTTGAAAAACTGAGCTAGTCCAGTACTGTATTTAACGTAAATAGTTTGCAAAATGTTGCATCCTAAGTTTGCTCACATGATTGCGCCAAACGCGTTAATAATGAAACTTTGAAGAAATACTATTTGCTGTATTATTTGTTGTTTTAGTATTTTTTCCAAAAGGACAAGTCTTACGTAGTCATGTACCATTCGATTAAAAGCTGCATATCGTACATACAATATATAGCGGAAATTCCCGTGTTGCGTTTTCATATCTCTTGAGTGTATAAAGACATGTTCAGGCCTGCCATTTCTCAGGATTTGCGCCGGTAATTACCGGCTTTTTGTTTAGATTACCGGCTTACCGGCGTTTCTGTTAAAATTGCCGGCTTTTTCAAAAAAAAAAGTCATACATTTTATTAGTACCCAATTATTAACAAAAATACCAACACGTGTACCCAGTACGCGACTGTGTGTGGTCTGCTGATGGCAACTAATTGGTGTGTACACCACAGTCCACCAATCAATTAGTCCAAATCGCCCGCGGCGTTTTATGTAATTCGAGTTCTGTATATGATAAACAGGAAATTGACATTTCACTTGCTTTTTATAGTGTTTTTAAAATTGACTGTTTTTAATGTGGTAGTGTTACATTTTCGGCCACTGTGTTACATTTTCGGTCACTTGTATATTGCAGTTGTATAAGCGTTTCTTTAAATCTCGTCATTAAAACCACAGACATATTAATTGTTATTAGGTCTGTGTTAAAACACATAGGCATAAAATACTAATATGTGAATAAAGTCATTAGGTTTGTGGTTTAACACATTTAAAATGCACAAATACCAGGATTTAACAATTAAATTACAAGAGACTATGAATATCCAGCATATTCATTTTTTATATACACGTATAGAAAATAAGATAATACACCTAATTCGACCGGACAAAATATAACACTGTAAATAAAATAACAAAATCCTGACAGATTAAATGTGTATCCAAGTAATAAGCTTTATAAATTCTTTACGATAAAACAACTTATTCATAATTTTGCTAAAGCATCATCTAAGTAGATTGACGTTTTTGGTAGGTGATAGACGAGGTATTTATCCTAGATGTTTAACCAATTTTACTGTAAAACTTAAAAGTATTTATGTGTGATTCTTTTAAAATCCTGCATATACAGGTATATGAATGTAATATATTGTATACACATTGTAATTTTCCTTTTTGTCAATCGCTTTTGAAAATTGTCGATTTTTGAAATTTTCGCTTCGCGCGCTCTTATTCAGCATTTTCAAAAATCTCAGGCTTTTTCCTAATTGTATTATGGTAGCCCTGCATGTTGCTCAATTTGATTAGAAAATGTCTCGGAAAACGGGATCTAGTGCAACCAAGATCTAGTGCAACCAATTAATAAATTTCTGAGAGGTTTGTCAATCTCTAAATTGAAAATTGTGAACATGAGACGTTTTCAGGCAAATTGTACGCAGTTTGCTACTTTCTGTCTTCTTTTTCGCAATACTTCATAGTGTGTGAAAAGTTCATACCAGTGATAGAAAGTGTACGCATTCTTAAGTTTTACGTAAAAGTATATTCTGAGGTTTGTTCCTTTTCAAAGGATATGGTGTATTATGTCCATTTCACACATTCAAAATAAGTTTGAGTCAGAGGCCTCAGATGGAAATGAGAATAACGACATGTTGAATATAGAAACGAACACTTGATAAACGCTTTGAAAAACTAAATTTCAAGACCCACGCTAGAACCAAACAAATTCTATTCAAGAAATATCATTTACAAATGAATATCAATTAAGTGTAATAACTACAAAATATGAGGTTGTTTCTTAATACGCCAAAATGGGTGTAATGGGATCTTTCTTATGTTACAGAGTTATGACCCTTGATTATATTAACATAAGTATTTCCGGATTGTTTACATAATTGTATATGATTTTCATTGACATTTTAATACGGTTTTTTAAGCTTGCGTTTTTGAATTATAAAATTATCTTTGAATGCAGGCTCATACACAAGTATTGCAATGTTAGTCAGTCCATTTTATATTACGTCATAGCGTCAGTTAAAGGTCATCTACTCTACAATTTTGTTTTTAAATAGGAATGCTTCATATGCCGTGATAATTGAAAAACAGTTGATTTGTTGGTTGAGTGGTGGTATTTCACGTCATTGTCAGCATATGTTAAGGCTATATATGACGGTCTAATTTATTTTAGTAGAGGCAGCCGCCCACGTTCTCCTGGACTGAATCGGTATTGTATATCTTTCGACATCCGTAAGAATCGACTCCTCCACACATATGGTCCAGCTCCCAGTGGGATTCGAACCCGCAGTGGTTGGTGAAAGTCGGTCATCCATTCAACATATATGACAAGCAAGCGTACATGTATCCCCTGATAATATGTGGTGCATGCAAGGGATGTTTTATTATTATTATTTTATTTTTTTATTATTTTTTTTATTTTCAATATGACATTGTTTAAACTCGCAATAATTAAACGTTAATTGTTTAAGGTGCCATATTTATTCAGACATGAAGGGAAGATAAGCACACTTAAACAAAATTGAAATAGCACATTGAACCAAGTTCTCATCAAACGATAAACGTGACCTAAGTTTAATATATTGATATTATAATGAACGTATATTTTTTTAAGGTTCACCTTTTTTGCCATATTAGGTCCGATTATTATTTTACGTTTCTGCATAAGTAATTTGGAAGAAAAAAAGTAGTTTAATTGCCTCCGTGGTCGACGTGTCAACGACGTTGCGTTGTAAGCCTTCTCGCTTATCACCGCTGCGTGTTCGAATTCCACTGGGAGCTCAACATGTAAGTGAGAAAGTTTCGATTCGTACGGATGACGGGAGATATGCAGTACTGGTCCTACCCAGGAAATATAGGGTTATCTAACTCTACCACAAAATTAGTCGACCATGACCCGACTAAAATGTGACAAAATGACGTAAACACCATTCAAACAAAAAGCAATTAACTACACGCTCTAACTGATAGCCTTGATGAATATTAGATACATTGCTTATCATGTCAGCGGCATCTAAGCCAATTAGCAACATAGTAAGTCTTTACGCCGGCTCAATCCGGACAAAAATGAAGGCATTTAACAGAAAGCGAACTTTTAGACATCACGTACACACTGTTTTTAACGGCTTTATCTCGAAATGAACACAAACAATATATGGGTCATTTTCAAAAAATGGAGAGATCAGATTTGGAACAAGAATGAAAAACAAATATGCGTCAAACTCAATATTATTATAATAAGATCATAAACGAGAATGTGGACAGTCAGACGTAGAGGATGCAAACACAGAGCTGTCAAATAAATGTTTTATTACTATTTAAAGCAGCAACAACCCTTGCCATGTGTCTGCGATGTTACCAAACTTGTTTGATAAATTAAAACGGTGAAAAATAAAGTGTAATGTAAAATATCAATCTAATGTTACCCATATACTACTGTGTTTAGATCAAAACTAACCGTTGGGATATTTGTCTCTTTATCATTGTTAAATGTCACAAATTCCGTTAAAATTTGCTTTTTTTCCCATAACAATTGTAAACAACTTAATCAAAATAAACATATTAAGCATTATATTGCCCTAAATACTATTTGAATTATTTCAAATCATAACATTTTAAATAGAAATTGCAAACAAGAAAAAGACGTAAACTAGCTAAAAAGAAAAAACTGCCACGGACAGCTATTTCTCCATTTATTGAAATGACACATATAGTTAATCGGTTTTATCTTTCTGTTCTTGAAAAAAATGCATTTTTATACCCCAACTTTCACAAAGTAAGTGGGTATATATAGGAATCACGTTACCGTAATGTTCCGTCGCGTCCCGTCACGTAACACATTGTTTTCCCGTCACGTCCGGTCGCGTCGCGTCGCGTCGCATCCCGTAATGCATTTTCATTATTTGAAATTCCTCAAACACCTTTGAATGGGTTGTTCCCAAACTTAAAATAAACATAACAACTGATGACCGTATGTCCCTCTACGTCTCCCATTGTTGATTACCTAATTTATTACAGAATTATGGCCCTTTATTTGACTTAATATTTAAGTGGGGAATTCATCACCTTCAGTGATAGTTCTAGTTTGTTAGTGTTTTCTAAAATAAATTTAGAATTATATATCGACCTGCATTGGTGTTTTAAACTTGTTGTGTTCACGGGTGACGAAATCCCTTGTAAATAGGTGGTTACAGATGATAATAATAATAATGTGTAATCGTATAAATGAGAAAAAATGCCTTTGCCTGCGAATATCGTGGTAAAAACACGACCACTTGATATTACCCGTTTCTACTTAGTAATTACTGCCTTTAGCGTAGTACTACTAATTAATAATTACTACCTTTTAATCAAAATCAAAACTCTATCTAACATAGTTTACGACAAATACTCAATGCTAATTGGCTATTGAGTAGTTTTTAAAAAGAAAAGCTATATAGACCTTTAACGTCACGTCCTCAACCGTTTGAACGTCATTTTAAACGTTTTTCAATGTCGTAAAACATCCAAAACAACAATTGCATTATTTTTTAAAAGTCAACGTTACGTTCAAACAACAAATTGAACTTGTAAGAAACGAGATAAAGATGTATATTTTTTTCGTTTGGTGCTGAGAGATGGACGTGCAGTGTAAGTTGTGAGAATGTATTTGTATTACGTTCAATCTCTCGAAAATGTGTGTGTAAAATACATAAGAATACATTTCAGATAAACAATGAAATATTGCCATCGGGTTTATACCAAATAGCTATACGTTATGCACATTTGGAAATAAAGAAATGCAACGTTATTTTAGAATGTAAAGTACTTGAAAACATTATATTTATATAAATAGTGTGTTTTTTTGTTGTATTGTTTTGCCTTTTTTTTTCTCTTTCTCTCTCCCTTTTAATTTATAATACGATGTAATTATCAGATTTATCTACCATTTAGTTAAAACAACGTATTTCATATAAAAATATAACAACATAACAAAATACATAGTAAAACTTTATCAAATATGCATCCTTGGTTTGAAGTGATAAAAACAAGGGAAAATGATTGACACTTAGTCCATCTTTGATAGCATAATGAAATAACGAACAACGTTTTTCAAAAGAGGTTATGACCCTATCATTTTGCAACGTGCTGCATGCTTGGTGGTGGACCCTTTTACAGTTCGCCACTATGCTTTCCTCTTTAATTGTACGATGACCGGACAGGTTGTGGACCCTATGATGACGCCTACCTAAAGCCCATTGGGACGGTGGCGTTTGATGTTTGTCCATGATCTTTCTTGTCGTGCCCTTAATGGTTTATTCTCTTACTGCTCTGGCTTCTGCCAAGTCATTGAGTACCTTCATTGTGGCTTTCTAGGCTATTGTTTTGTTTTTTTTGTATTATATTTACACCAGCATATTTGTGTTTTACTTATATTGCCTATTGATGCTGCCTTGTTGGTTAGAGATTAGATCATGGCGGGGATTTCTTTATTTACACTGTCCTGTTTTAATGGGACGACAGTAGGGTAAGTGTGAGGTTTGGTGCACCCTAGAACCGGTTTAAACACCCAGTGGCCTACTTTGCCACTGACCGTTCCAAGGCGGTAGCCCTATTGTCAACCCTTTTGTGTTTGTGATGTCCTTTGCATTTATTATTGCTTTTGCCTTCTTGTTTGTCTGTTTGCGTGTTTGTTTCTATGTTTTGTGGTTGACTGTCCTTGAATGTTACTTTCCCTGTCCGATCTTTTTATATTTCTTACCTACCTTTACATTCTAACACGACCTGCGAAGTCTTTCATATACACAAAGAAGAGAGACAGCTGTATGTTATTCTACGATAAAATACAGCTGTTCCATTAATTCCCCGCGTATATTTCATCCGTTGGAAGCTCCACGTTACATGACGTCACTTGGTAAATATACGTCACGAAGACAAACTCAACAGTAATTTTAATGAAATGTTAATTACAACAAACTTGCCATGCTCCCAAACCGTGCACACCCCCGATATAAACCCATCATATGCATCAGTACATATAACATTAATAAGAATCTTGAACAAGGTGAGAACTTTTGACGTCATACAGCGCAAGCTATATGACGTAAGCAATGACTTTAATTGTTTGTCACGTGAGTATTAGTTATTTAAACGCAGAACTTTGTATACGGGGGCGCCCAATGGAACAGCCTGTAAACATAGCAGCCTGATTACCTTGACCTCCGAGATAATATATAGTGCCCCAACAATAATATAAACAATGGTGTTATTGTTGTGTTAGAATCAAAATAATAAATACGTACCTGTATTTTATCGGTGAATAAAACACAGTTAGTCGTTCGGATGCGAGTAATTAAATCACTCGTGCTAACGCACTCGTGATTTAATTACTACGCATCCGACCTCCTAACTGTATTTTATTCTCCGATAAAACACAGGTACTTATTTATTATTTCTTAATAAAAATAAGAACACAGTTATACTTTCCATGCTGTATTTGTTGCAAACATTATTTTAAAAAAAAGTCCCGCATAGTCTTGATAAGTATATTAAAAACATCGTTCATGACTGCCACACATAGCCTAGCGTATGTTCAGTGGCGGGTCCTTCGTGGCCGGGATGGTAAATACACTGTGTTAGAAACCGAATCGCCTCTCGCCGCTGTGGGTTCAAATCCCACTGGGAGCTCGACGTGTAAGTGAGGAAGTGTCGATTCTTACGAACGGCGGGAGGTATACGGTACTGGTTCAACTCAGGAAAATGTGGGTGGTCTGCCTCCACTATAAAAGCGACCGTCATATAGAGTCTATATGGGAGCTCAACTTGTGAGTGAGAAAGTGTCGATTCTTACCCACGGCGGGAGGTATACGGTACTGGTTCAACTCAGGAAAATGCGGTTAGTCTGCCTCCACAAAAAAAAATCACCGTCATATAAAGCCTAAATGTGATAAAAAAAAGACGGAAAATTCAATTCCAACAACCAAACAACTGTTATGTACTTGCTAAACTTGTCTTGTATCAGTATACAATATTGCCGTATGTCCTTTAACATAGAAGTAGTTTGTGAGTGAAATCGATAGTCAACAATGTTATAACAGTGTAAGGTGAGTGTTTAGGATCGTAAATAATTGAAAGTGGAGGGACTCGTGGTCGATCTAATGGTCCTTTAGAGAGAGGTTATTAATCATTCTAAAACTCGTTATTTCGTTTTCGTGTGAATTTTCATTTAACCCGACGCCACGTATTCGTGTATTGCATTTATTTATCACTTATGAGCAATATGCAATCTGTGATTGCTGTATTAATAAATTAGTTATACCCACTACTTAGAGGTGAAAGGCGGGAGATTTGTCTTGCTTTTAATTATGTTCATTAGTTAAACAACAGTTAGTATTCATTTTGTGCATTTTAAAAATCCAGTATTTTGCTCATGCTCCTTTATCCTATATAACAATATATCACACATAAAATAATCGTTGTACAAAACCTTAAATACTATAGGTAAGTAAAAGTAAATCAAGATAGTATAGTGTATCATATACATGATTCGGCATTGCACAGATCATGCAATACTGACAGTAACTGCAACCACCACCCATTGTTTGATATATGCAATACTGATTTTTTAATTGTGACAAAATTGCGTTAAAATTTAGCCTGAATGTTAAAAAAAAGGATTGACGTGTGTCATTGGTATGTAAATATGATTGTTTAAGAGACAATTGTACGGGTATGTAGAAGATAAATCTGTTTGCTTCTGCTAATTGTAAGAGATGGATCTAATTGGACAGAGGTGAAATATGAAATAGGACAATACCTTACTAAAATGTCATTGTCATTTCAACGCAACGCATTTACTTTAAATGCGCCTAAACTAAAGTAATTAGTGAGGTTTGTTGTAACCTAGAACCTGATTTAAACCCCCAGCGGCGTTTTCGTCACTGACCGTTCCAATCCTTGAAAGGTGCATCTGCTGTTCGACTTGTATATCCACATAATAATCGACATAAATATCGAGTTAAACAATGCCATACAACTTAATTTCCCCAAATATAACACATGGTGCGATGGTTTCATAAATTATATAGTCGTTATTGCTCACCCACACATGGTGCGAGGGTTACTGTTACCGTCAGTATTGCAAATATCACACATGGGGCGATGTGTACTGTTACGGTAAGTATTGCACATATCACACATGAGACCGTGGTTACTGTTACTGTAAGTATTCCACATATCACACATGGGGCGGTGGTTACTGTTACCGTCAGTATTGCAAATATCACATCTGTTACGGCTTTTACTGTTACAGTAAGTATTGCACAAATCATACATGGTGCAGTGGTTACTGTTACCATCAGTATTGCACATAATAAATTATTATAGCTGGTGCGGTGGGTATTGTTGCCGTCATTATTGCACATACTACACATGGTGTGGTGGTTACTGTTACCGTCAGTATTGCACATATCACACATGGTGCGTTGGTTACAGTTATAGTCAGTATTGCACATATCACACGTGGTGCGGTGGGTACTGTTACCGCCAGTGTTGCACATATCCCACATGGTGTGGTGGTTACTGTTACCGTCAGTATTGCACATACCACACATGGTGCGGTGCTCACAGTTATAGTCATTATTGCACATACCACACATGGTGTTACGGTCAGTATTGCACATACCACACATGGTGCGAGGTTACCTTTACCATCAGTATTGCACACACCATACATGGTTCGGTGGTTGCACATACCATCAGTATTGCACATATCACACATGGTGATATACCATATCACACATGGTGCGGAAGTTACTGTTACCATCAGTATTGTACATACCATACATGGTGCGGTGGTTACTGTTACCATCAGTATTGTACATACCACACATGCTTCGGTGGTTACTGTTACCGTCAGTATTGCACAAACCATACATGGTTCGGTGGTTACTGTTACCGTCAGTATTGCACAAACCATACATAGTGCGGTGGTTACTGTTACCGTCAGTATTGCATATACCACACATGGTGTGGTGGTTACTGTTATCATCAGTCACCATGCGTGTCACGATAACATACATCGTGTAACTATCATGATTATTATATTAAACATTATTTCGCATATGTTCACGCTAAGATACATCGGTTAAATAGTATGGCTGTATTATACTTTTTCTTTTTCAAGTATGCTAATCACGACTGGGATTCCCTATCATATTTGTACCATGGTTTATCCGAGGCGCCATTGTGCTTTCCAAGTAGTATGTAACAACCATACAGAGACCCGTAACAGTCAAAATACATCGAAAAAAATTCATTTGATATATGATACAATAATGATTTCTTTCAAAGAAACACACTTATGCATATTGATGTGGACGAATACAATATTTGTATACGTAACACACGCTCCGCTATTGTCTATTAGCGATAACCATGCATCCCCCAGCTACCGCAAGTCAAATCAATTTCCCCGTCATGAGTATAAACGATACTATAACGGTCTGGCAAATTCAGTTTAACCGTGTGCAAACTCATGATATTTGTTGCTATAGCAATGAATGTGTAATCGGCCAACCTGATGCTCCATTGGGGTTAAATTATTTGTTATAATCTGTCTGGGTAAAAGGTGATTTGACGTTTGAGGAAATGTTCGCAACACTTTTCTTGATAATTCTTCGGGTTTAAGTAGCATTGTGTATGAACCATATCAAAAGTTTTTCGAAATGAGGAGCTAAATCGGTAATCCACCAATAAATAAGAGATAAATGTTGAAAAGGGTGGTCCCTTAGAAGCAACGATAAGAAACAAGAGAGAAAATAGCAGACTTAGGTGTTACTAAGTCTGTTCGTTAGAGGCAATACCTCTCACGGCCCTAGCACCGGATTAAGCGGTATTTTTCTTTAAAGTCAGAATATGCTTATTGTTAACCTTAACGGGGGTGATAGAGACGTTGTGTCAAGTATTTGTGTATAATCTTACCGTCCAATTGGCATTAAATCCCCCCCCCCCCCCCGATGTACCCAGCGGTTAATAGAAACGACTGATTAGAAACGTACGCTTCGTTAAAAAAGGCACGCTGACATTTTAACTCTTGTGTTTACATAAACATTATTTGTGCTATGAATAAACCATTTGGATCTGCACACTTTCTGTGTTGTGCTTAGCGTCGGCGCAGCGTGTAGGGGATACAGCGTAATTAGTACACACGTATTATATTTGGCATATTTTATAGAGTTTAATTTTATTCAGTTTATTTGTTAGCGTAATTCTCTTAGTTGTAACGCTTCTGAGTACTTCGTCAATTGTTTCAGTTTATCTGTGAATAAGCATATCCTGCATAGATTGTATAATGTAAACTAATTTTTCATTGGTTTCATATATCAATGATTATACAATAAAGCCGTTATACCAGCTTAGCACACGATTGTATTGTAGTTATTTCAGAATTAATTTGCAATTGTTCGGCGTTTATGCAGTTTTAAATGGTAGTAAATGGCACATTCCATTAAACGCGTCAGCGTTTTTATGGTCAATTTGCCATTCACTATTGGCGTTTAAAATCGCATAAACCCCGATAAAATGCAAATCTGTTTTTATATTTTACATTATTTTCTCGTTACTATAGTTAATGCATCAGCAATAACCGGCAGTGGGATAATGAAAATGATAAAAAGTGCAAGAGACGCAAATACCGTCAATGTTATTTGTGTGCAGTGGAATAGCCATTTTATATTGGTACACGTTTTTTGGTGAGCAATGCGTGCCTGTTATGCGTGCGACTCCTTGAAATATGAAGTTGATTCGAAATAACAGACACAAAGAATGGAAGGAATGTACATATAATATAATGCACGTGTGCCTGTTAAAACAAATTTACGTGTGATAAAAAATTTATATATTTTTATATTTATGTTTATATGGACTCTTGGATATGGCACGATATTCTTTCTCTATCATTTTTCGTCAAAGTTCATAACAAATGCCTATATCCCCTTTTAAGCACACGATGCAATCATATTTATTATTAAAGCCTAGATAATTTACGATAACATTTCTCTTGTCAATTTATTCTCGTCTTTAATAGCGTTTTTGGCTTTTGAAGTAACCCTACTTAATCTTTCCAATCGAATATGCATTATAACATTACGAATCCTACTCCATTGTTTAACATCAAATAACAACTCTGTTTCATTGATTGTTTTACCTAGTAAAAACCGAGTGTCATGGAATATGTGTGCATTACAAAATAAAAAAGGCAAATAACACAATTCCTTGTCGTTCGGTGATGTATGAGTGCTGCCACGTGGGCATGCCGTGAATTTATTCATCGAAGCCGTCATTATCACTCAATAGTGATTCTCTCTGAAATATAAATGTTGTTTCAGGGCAAAAATTTAGATAAAGTTACTGGTTTCATTTATTTTGTAGACGATTTGGTTTCAGTAATATCATCCCCCGATTGATTAATACTAAATTAATGTGTCCTGATGAGTTACTGAGTAATGCACTTTTCGTGTTGCACAATATTAATACGTTCTGTTACGAATGTAATTTGAATGATTTCCCAATAGATGAAATGATACAAGTTGAACGAATATTATAACAATGGTAGAACAAAACCAACAACTAAAATACAATCGGAACTCGATGCGTTTCACCGCTATTTATTGTGGGCTTCTGAATGGCTGAACAAAGTATAGGTTCTATTGAGACATATATTCAGATTGTAAGGTAGATTCCGATTGGATGAAATTAACACAAATCATAACAAATCCCCATAAAATATCAAAATATTAAATTTCAATCATCAAACGTGTTCATTTCGGATATTTCGACCAAAATTTGCATTTGTATTGATTAACTTGTACTGAAGGTATATCTTGCAAAACGTTGTTTTCAACAATAAAACACGTTTTAAAACGTTTTTTACTGAACAAAATGGTATAACATGTTTAAAATTACCAATTAAATGTATTAAGTTTACAATATGCACACTAAGCCAAAATTAGGGTTTTATTTCATGACACAGCCAGCCCGGTTTCCGCTTCTTGAGGAAGGGGTTAGATGGGGTATTGTCGCAAAATGACCTTAGTGGTTGGGACTAACTCATGAAAGAATCAATGTCGGTGACTGCATTTAAATAAGTTTAATGCAACTTTTAAAATATGTTAACTATATATACAATTATCAAGAAAAACAAGCGAATACACAGATGAAACATGAAAAAGACTGTTCTCATGAACGTATAAGACTGAATATGTCGACTGTCTATATATGACACGAAAGTGTTGTTGAAGTTACAGCGATGTTGATGATGATCAGAAACGTTAAAAAGAATGATTTAACGCGATGTATTTGATGCGCGTGAGTTCATGAATTGAACTGAATGTTGTTTAACGCCTCATCAATACATTATAGTTATTTAGAGCCGCCCCAGAGAGAGGGGAAGGAAACATAGCAATCCGGAAACGATGCCCTACTCTTATTATCAAATAGATTCCTATGGTTCTTTAACGTGCTCGGAGGATAGACCGATACACGGGACCGCCCCGTCTACGGACCATCCACGGACGAGTGTGAGTTCAAGAACATGATGCGCGATTCCAATGATCGTTGATTATCATCAAAAGCATTCTATAAGGATTGATGGCGCGATGAACACCCTCCAACGAGGTTGTGTGTTGAAGTTGCTCCACAGAGGTCTGATGACGGGCACACCACGTGTCCTGGGGGTTGTTCCTCTTATGAGAACCTGACCGTGTTGTCCAGGTACGGGGACCGTCCTCACCCGCTCGGTACGTTATTCGATGAATCACCTAGAGGACCTACACACTCAAAAGGCTTAGCTTCACTCCAGGAGGCTTAGGCTGGAATGATACATACTTTTAGACGACGGTTCATTAACACAACAATCTTATACAATCATCATTACACAAACAAATTATTATCTCGTAAAAATATGTGAGCCACTCTCTAATTATGACGTGTAGCAATGTATATGTATTCTACAGCGCCATTTATATGCATCGGCATATATACAGGTATATCATCTCACCGTTAACTACCGTTAACCAATGCACCTAATATACAACGTTAGCAATTTAATCGTGTATTACAATAATGATTTATACGCATCGTCATATATACATGTATATATTATTATCATCTCACCGTTAACCAATGCACCTAATACACAACGTTATCAGTGTAATCGTGTATTACAATTAATGATCGACTACAATAATTATATCTAATACAGTTAACTTCATATGCTAGTTGTATCAAGTTAATGTTTGAGAAGCATGTAAAAGTTTACCGGGTGTAACAATATCACGAAACAAAATGGCGACGCCCATTGAATACAAATGTACAATACAATTTCATAAAACAGATTTACTGACCACATATTGCCTGTGAATTTCACCCTTTTCAAACCAAACTACTGCTCTAATCAGAGCAACTTTCAACATTTCCGGCCACGACTGGAAAGCAATGCACTTTATAACCCAACGTTCCACCCAAACCATGATTTCCGACGTTCACTCCGTAACCCACGTGGCAACAGACGTAATTTTCATATCTACACGAAATGACCCTTAAACAAATTTGCCCTTTAGAGGGATAGATTGTAAAATGCCTATAATTTAGCATGCATTAACTCACATATAAACATATAACAATGGATTCGCATGTGACAGACAGATGTGCTTGAATGAATGAATGAATGGTGTTTTACGGCACGTCGACACATAAATAGGTCATATTGTGCGCAAAAAATATAAAAAATGAAGTATTAATTAAAAATTAATGTAAATATATAAAGATCAGATGTGCTTGAAAGAGCTATGTACGACCAATACGCTCTACCCACGAGCCTTTTACGGCAGATATGAAAGTTAATACTCGGACCACGTGATGAGTTTTTAAGCGTCTTTATTCTAGCTTTCATTTGACAATCCGATGTTACAAAACGTTCCCAAACAACAGAAGAATATAGTCTGTGTGGATGGATTATATACGGCATGGAGTGATTGGTCAAACAAAGTTTAGGATGTTCCCAATCCACAGTGGATTTCTGAATATAGGTTCGTGTCAACTTAATAAGACAAGCTGCGACTGGCCAAAAAATGTATAAGATATTGGCATTTCACGATGGATCTAGGGGCAGTCTAGGAAATCCGGGACTATGATTTGCCCTGATTGTTTTTTTGTTGCTGTTTTTGAAATTATAACTGATAAATGATTTAAGTCACGCTTTGACATTTGGCGGAAAATTACCTGGAAAATTTAGGTTAATGACGAGTCCGGATTGACTAATTTGTCGTAACATGATACACGAAAACAGTTTCATATTAAAATTTAGCCTACATGGTACTATGACAGAACATTCAGGAAGGGGTTCCTTCAACGAGATATAATGAAGCGAAAAAGAAACACAACTCGGGTATATCCGATATAAAATGTATATACTGCACACTTTCAAATAATGTTTCCCAAGATGTTGTGTAAAAAAAAATGTTGCAGTTAGTTAGAGAAAGGACACAACTGTTCTGTAAAAAATGAAAAGGAAAAATCTTAAGTAGCGATGTACCATTCGATTAACAGCAGCATATTGCACACTCATACAATATATAGCGGAAATTCCCGAGTTGCGTTTCTTTTTCGTTTAAGTATATAAGAAAATCTTGGTAACTCTTAATGCTATAATGTAAGTCTCTGGGGAAATCCATAGGTGTATGTGACCTAGATATATACAACAGTCTAATTGTCTGTGCATGAGTCGCTTGTTTTGGATTTCCATTACGTGGTCCCGTCTTGATTCCATTAAGCGATGGGAAAGCTTATATCAGAAGGATATTTCGACAATAAAACACGTTTGAAAACGTTTTTTTACTGAACAAATGCGATAACCTGTTTCAAATTACCTATTAAATGTTTTAATTTTACAAGATACAAACCTTTTAAACCGAAATTAAGGTTTTAATTCATACCCAGCAAACCCCGTTTCGCTTCTTGGAGAAGGGGTTGTTTGAGGTATGAAAGTTAATACTCGGACCACGTTATGCTATAGTTTTCATAATCTGCGACGTTTGATTTTATTTAATGCAAGCGTTTTTCTTTGAACAAAGCATCTCTAGATTCTTCTTTTCTCTGGAGAATTACTTTGCAAACAATTTGATATAGTGTACTGCTAGATGTACAGTTTTAGCTATTTGCATTCTTTGAATGTATTAACTAGGGAATGTCCTTATCGACCGGGTATAATTATCTCTACAAAGAATAAGTGAGAATCACTTTTTTATTTTTAGTATTACAGCCTCTTTCAATTCTTCACAGTTATCAGGGGAATAACATGAAATCATCTAGAAAGAATGCTTAGATTGAATCAATATTTCAGATTACCATATGCTGCCTGGTTTCCGTTAATAGTAATACAATGGTTGAAGTAGCAATTACATTCTATAAATTAGTGATTGTTTTCATTTGTGCCAATTTAATGAGAGCGCAGCGCAGCCTTTTAAAACTTACACAAGCGTGTAACTCATTAATGACGCGTTTAACTTCGATAACATTGTTATTAATGGGTAAAAAATCAAACGAACCGAGCTTCAAATCGATTGGAAACAATGCGATGCCAACTGCTCATCCCTATTGTTTTTATTTATTCCGAATATGAATCTGGAAGGTCTTGCGGTGACGGATTGTGATACATATATGATATAATATCACAATACACTATAAATATGCACAAGAAGGTCATCACTTGTTATGTTCCTTATTACGAAAATCGGTGTGGAACAGAGAAGCCTCGGTCGCTTGTTAACATGATTCAGAACCAAACAAATTAGCGGCATTTGTAGATTTTATGAAAGCTTTTGATTGGGTAAATAGAAGTAAGTTATTTATCACGTGTGGAATAAAAGGAAAACTGTTGCAAATCAATACAAAGTATCTATAAAAATGTTAAAGTATATTTGAAAGCCAATGAAAAATTTACTGAAGATTTTGACAGTCCAACAGGTGTACGGCAGGGCTTCGTTTTCAGTCTAATATTAGTTCCAGTATTTATAAATGGGCTGAGTGAACAAATGTGTAATAATGGACTACAAGGAGTGCAGTTAATACCTGATGTTGTAGAAATAATATGATTATTGTTAACTGATAAGGTGGCATTGATAACAGATGATAACAGATACATATAAAAAAATTGCCGCGCAAGAGATATGTAAAAAAAAAACATGATTATATCAGATGGTCATGGATATGAAAATTAGGTGACAAAACTAAAGCACAATATGTACAAACGTGTAGCCTTTATCTGTTCTGATCAACCCGAGCAATGTTAAGTGCTGCATTATTATTTCTTGCACTTCGTCTTCACTTTTATTCTTTAATTCTGTTTTCTTATTATCTTAACATGTCCTACTACTTACATTTTGCAGTTATGCCAAAGGCAGCTGATCCTTATATGGTTTCTTTGTTTTTTATCTATGGTTAACAGACTGTGAATCATATAGTTGACGATAAGCATGCATTACAACTTCAATTCCTAGTGAACCGGTCTAAAAAACTTTAATGGTATAAACACATATTTTGTAATGCATTGAGTTCTGCTTAACCCGGGGCTAGAGGGCGTGAGCGATAGCTAGCATATTTCACTGCCGTTCATGAACAGTATCAATTAAACCGAGCCTGCTATATTTCGTATTTGTCGTGTTCGGCCGTTCCCAAAGGTCCCACTCTTATACTCTTTGAATGGTTACCATTTCACTTGCTGAAATGACGTTTTCGTAAACCAGTCTACTGAAATGTAGCATGTAGTCAGTATTATTATATGTATATTAGCGATGATTCATAAATAAGCGTATTTCGTTTCCGTTGCAATCGATAGTTGTGACATTCATTTCCTAGATCCGCCCTGTGTTCTCCATGGCCAAGTTTCCACAAACATCAAGTATGTACTCCACTGTATTTAAGAGGCTTGTATAAGATTGCATGTGCCTTCTTACAGGTGTAAATACCTGTTGAACTTTACATTGGCTCTAATTTCTAGCTCAGCCCTCTATTCTCCTTGGATCAAGTATACACACACATAAGTCATATACGCCTTTGTATTTAACAGTTCTGTGTGGGCGTGCATCTGCCTTTTTACAGGTGTAAATACATGCTGTATTTTTTAATGGTTTTAATGTGCGGTTCATATAACCTTAATTGACAGATTACTACTATGTAATGAATTGCATGCTATGGCGACGTGTAGGTAATAAGATAACTGCTTGTATCGATTATAGGGAACTTCTTCACGAGATGGATGGGGTTTGGATTTTTTCAGGAACGAGCGTAATTGATCCCAGCAGTTAAATTTATTTATTACATTTTAAATCAATTTATGTATGGTTTAAACAGAAATAGATTTGCTTTATTGAACGTTACAGGCGGATGATGTCGACATCAGCAAAGCTTTATTGACGTCATCACTCAACGACACAGTTATTTTTGTTAGGAGTACTTTCACTGAGAAATCCCAATCGTTCACTCATAGAAATGTAATAAAAAAGATTAACATGAATGTACAGTTAATATTGATATATCAAGAGGTTAAGTGAACGACGTAGAACGTCCAGTGTTGCATGCATGCGATAATATGTTCACTGGAAACTTCCAGTGTAGTTTGCATGCAACAATGGATTCATAAAAGCAATTAAATTACGAAAGTAAACATGTTCAATTAAAGTCAAATGATACTGCATACATCCATTTTACATTTTTACGTCAACAAGTGATGGCTATTTAACGAATGTGCGCTTTTGGTACGCACCTTAGACGTTAAACAACAATACAGTTCAAAACTCTTATGTTCTGTATACAATTAAGTTAACGAAAAGCACATGTCGGAAAACTGATGTCTTTCTATGAACTTAAGTAAATCAAAACGAAACAGTCGAACAGGAAAAGCAGCGTTCACAGAACACAGTCAATTCAAAAACAGGCAAAACGATAAACATGAATGGTAATGTTAATAAGGAATAAAGGCATATTACGTCACAAAAAGGGTTGACAAAAGGGCTACCACCTTGAAACGGTCAGTGGCAAAAAAGACAGCTGTGGGTTTACACCCGGTTCTAGGTGTACCAAACCTCACACTTACATCCCAGTAAAACAGGACAGTGTAATACCCACCATGAACTATTCTCTAACCAAAACAGCAGCATTAATAGGCAATATAAGTAATAAATACTGATAAAGGTGATCCTTTGAGAGCAACAAACACAATTAAGAGAATAAAGCAGCAGACTCGGTTTTATTGAGTATGTTCATGAGAAGTAATGAAAGAAGCAACACTTCTCACGCCCCCTAGCACCGGCTTAAGCCGTATTCTACTTCAAAGCCACCTATATTGGGCTCGTTGGTTCCAAAGGACTAGTAAAAAATAACACTACTGATTCTAAACACAAATATATATATACATACAAAAAAGCCTTGAAAGCTACAAAGAAGGTACTCAATGACTTGGCAGAAGCCAGAGCAGCAAGAGAATAAAGTATTGAGGGCACGTTTGGATCAAAACACTTTTTGAACAAAATAGCTACACGTATGTCTAACTCATTTATTTCAACTGTTTATCAAGTATGATTTAGTCATATATATTTAAAGAAATGTATTCAAAATCAAGTAGTTTTGGTCTGTTACCATTCAACTACACAAATTCAGTCATGTAGTCATGTTTTTTTTAAGAAATTATTTCAAACTCACGTAGGTTTGGTCTGTTTCCATTCAACTCGACAATTTCATCCATGTAGTCAATAAAGGCAGCTTTTATTGCATGACGGAGAGATTTCATGTAGCGCCTCGCCATCGCTTCGCGTTTGTTGTTAATATCTTCCCACATCTCGTCTTTATTGGGAAGACTTACTTCGCCCTACAAATTACATGTATGTTCCGAGATGAATGTTGATTTATAGAAGAATTTATTTCTGCTTGAATGAAAGTGTGTTAATGAGAAACAAGTATGGCTGAATATAAAGAAGCTTTTCAATACTTATCCAGTTAAAATATGCTACGAAGAAGACTGACACTTTTTATTATAATGTTTAATGAATTAGGTTCTTGATATAGACAACAGTTAAAGTTCCCCGGCCATGTTTTGTTTCATGAACATGTTATGTTTATGTTTATTTAAATCGAAATCAATACACAACAATAGATATTTACAATTCACACATTGCAATATCTGTGAAAAGCGAGAATAAGATTTATTTTATTTAATGACGTAGAAAAATTTGAACAGGTAAATTAATCCACAGGTAAATGTATTTATCAATAATCTGGTAATAGTTGTGCAGCTATACAATTCAGATTTACCTCATTACCCCGTGCCGTCACGCAGTGGTAAAAGTAGTATCTACGTCATGCAAATAATACTTATTTTTACATACAACTTTGTAGCGGTTTTCAATATATGTTTCTCTCCGAGACTACCAAGAAATTCTCATGTGATGTTTAATTATAAATAAAGACACACTTACAACGAGGCCTGCAATTTAAGTATAGTTTCAGCTTTAAAAGGTGAAAATATTCATGCAATCGTTTGCTTACCTGTGAAGCTATTTTACTAAGCTCTAAAGCGATGTCTGCTCCTGAGTTGCCAATACCAACCACCTCCGCTTGTCTTCAAACCCCGCGCCATGTTTGTAATCATGTGAATGCATGACCTTGCTCTTGAACTCGCTCATCCCCGGAAAGGACGATATATTCGGTTATGCATGGTGACCCGTGCACACGAAGACCGCATCAAAAACGTGTCGAATCGTACGGTTGCCTGACGTCTTTCTGGTTGCTATAATCCATTGGAAACTGCCTGAAAAGTCTTCCGCTGGATTGACTGAAACTACCTAGAACAGCGAAGTCGTTATCATTAGTGTGTTATTGTAACTCTGTGTACCTGAAATGCAAACTTGTAATTTTGTTTTAGCATGACGTTAAAGACATGTCTCGATCTATTTGAAAATCTTATAGCATAAATTATGATTGCTTTCCTTGTGCAAAGAGGTAAAATCTATGAATAGTGTTTACGGCGCATCAACACACGAACGGTTATATGGCGCCTAACAGGAATAAACATGACAGGCTCATCCCCAATTTACATCAATATAAACTATGTAGAATGGGCCTAGAACCTTTTAGTAGACACTCCATTTACGATGGAGCCACGTTTTTACGTTTGCATACGCGGTGTCGTGATGAAGACCTTGAATGCGCATGATAACAAATAAAAAAAAGAACAAGAACCCCTCTGCCTCTAGCATGATTTGCAGTGGTTGTATTCTACCGCGGCAACCACACGGGGAGCAGAGTGTTTAAAACAATAATGTCCATGGAGGATATGGAGAGAGTGGTTGCGAGGCCCTAACATACGATTTTGAAATATTGACTGTACTTTTGCAATACAAATGTGTCTTTATGTTTATATAAACATGATAATCAATTTTATATTTAATATGAATATGCGTAACATTGGTGATTTTCTTTTTAATATTTGCATAATTTGATAAAAATTAACCATTGAAACAGTTTTTTCCTTATATGGAACTCACGAGGGAATGGATTCGTTGATTTTGAAAGAATACATTTTATATGCAGTTTTGTTATTTGATGATAAATCAAACTGATTTTACCTATGCTATCTCAAAAGGAAGTAGGGCTATATATGAATCAGGCTGTCCGTAATGTCAC
Source organism: Cyrtodaria siliqua (assembly GCA_037043455.1). NCBI lineage: Eukaryota > Metazoa > Mollusca > Bivalvia > Adapedonta > Hiatellidae > Cyrtodaria > Cyrtodaria siliqua. Next base: position 81,727 of record JAWPHD010008138.1, read on the forward strand.
ACTGCGTGACGTCACGTCGAGTGACATGTCCTTCCTTGGATCTCATGCTCCCTCTCCGGAATCGAACCCTGATTCCCCGTTACCCGTGAAAAACATTGGTAGGCATATCACGTACCATCGAAAGTTCGTATCGAAAGATACGCCGCCGTATATTATGACCTGAATTTCTCAAACATTTTAGAATGGATTATTCCCGAACTCTATATACACATAACAACTAATGACCTTAATATATCAATCTACATCACTGATTATGTATAGTGGTCCTTTATTTGAATTAGCATTTTCCACTCTTTTATTGTAAAATGAACTTAAGATGTGTCTCTGCAAACAGAATTATGAATCTTTGTATTGAATTGAATGTTGTTAAAGGTTCATCAACACAGTATAGGTTATGCAGAGGAGCCCAGAGAGAGGTGAAGGATACATAGGAATCCGGTAACCGTGCCCTACTCTTATGAATCTTTGTTGAGGGTTATTCTAATTTACGTCAAGGATATTGCCTACATTTTTTTCCTGTAACCTTTTTTTGTTTTAATTGTTTCCATAGTTGGAACTGCCTTTCCTAAACATAGTTTTACCTTTAAAATGAATGCATGACTTTTGAGATATCTTAAGATAGGTATATGACCCATTTTCCATTTCTGACATCACGCCTAAAATGTAAGTACCACCATGAATTTATATTATTCATGCAAAATCTAAGATATTTCAAGGACATTTTCTACATTGTTTTGATGTATTTTCCTATTAATATTGTTTTTTTTTAAAGATTTGGTACATAGCTAGAACTGTATACTTATCCTAATCATATTTAAAAATAATAGGTAACCAAGTATGATAACGGACCTTTGGAAACGGCCGAGCACGACACATACGAAATATTGCAGTCTCGGTTTGATTGAGACTGTTCATGAGCGGTAGTGAAATATGCTGGCTAACGCTCACGCCCTCTAGCCCCGCGTTACCAACTTGATTTCCGAGATATTTTAAGATAAATGTATGACCCATATTCCATTTTGACAAATGTACTGTACTTTCAGTACAACCTGAAGTATGCACAAAAATAAATTTAATGCCAAAAACCATATCGAATTACAATCTCGACAATGATCATATTAGTATATGTATCTGTCGAAAAAATGAATGACATATGCGGATATAAAAAAGGTATATTACCTTTATTTACTTAAAGATCCTAAGAAAAAGGTGCAGATATGTTTTGGGAGGAGTGGGGGGAGGGGCGGGCGGTGTGGTGAAGGAGACATTTGTGAAACACTTATAAAGGCTAATCCAATATATCTCTCTGTTGTCTGTATCAGTTAATGAACTTATACTTGATTTTAGTGAATTGAATTGAATTGGGGTTTTAAGGCGCACCAACACATTACAGGTTATATGGCGCCTAACAGGCATGAACATGCCAGGCTCATCTTCCATGTACATCGAGATAAAATATGGAAAATGGGCCTAGAACCTTCTCACCCTGAACTGCAGAGTTGCTGCAAATTCTATCGTAAAAACTCCATTTACGCTGGAGCCACGTTTATTGTTTTTCTGCCACTGCTCTTAGTGATGTGAGCGAGATGGCACCTGAAACAATGCAGGGGTCATGATGAAGACCTTTAATGAGCATGAACAAAAAATGACAAAATGAATATGAATGGGGGGTCCTACCCCTCTGCATGTGACGGTGTGTTTGCAGTGGTTGTATTCTACCCCGGCAACCACACGGGGATGATTTTAGTGTATCAACACATGTCTTCATTATCTAAACAAGTAATTATGTTCACAATAATGAAACCTAATGAAACATATATAACTATATATTATTATATAAGAAAGCTATAGTTGATAAAGACAATACATCTCTTCTTGGTTTTTAATAAATAATGAACTATACTTGATTTAAATGTGGGTTCATGATTGAAAAAACTAGTGACAAACGTATAAAGTTTTGAAACAATAGGTTATTTGTGTACATAGAGGGGAATAGTACCTTTATTGCCTTGCAGATCCTCGGAAAAAATGACAAATTTTGTGGAGAAGGAGATTTTTCAAGTGGAAAATAAGTATTTCCTATGACCCTAATAGTAAAGTACAGCACGGATCCCGAACTTTTTTAAAACTTCTATATTATTAGCAAATATCGTATACTTCAAAATCATAAAATAAAAGTCAGATGTCACCATACTTGTTTTGGAGAAAAGGGCAGTTATCCCACTAAAATCTCTAAAACCGTACGGGTTTTTCCTATAACTGTTAAGTTCTACATACCCCATTTTTATTTAAATGGATTCTACATGTGTAAAATAGTATACAGTCATCAAAGTATGAAAAAACCTATAGCGGCTAATCCAATAAATCTCTCCGTGGTCTGTATCAAAATACTGAAACTGTGTTTGAGTTTAGTTTTTCAACAAATGACTGCATAATCTATACAGTTAATTAGCTTCATAATAATCATGATAATGAAAGCTAGTGAATAAAATATATGAAAGTTAGAAACAACATGTTATTTGTATACATAGTCTCTGCTAAACTGGTATGCTCGACAACGATGCTCACAAACAACCGCAGGAAATGTTATCCATTAATCAATTTATTTGTTTAAAGAATAACACGACACGGATTATTCACACAAAAAAAAGTATGAAAGGAAAAATTTGATTTGAAAAAATCGTCGAACAGGATCGGTTTGATTCAGACTGTTCATGAACGATAGTGGAAATTGCTTGATACTGTTCACGCACTCTAGCCCCGGGTTGAGCTGAACTCAATACATTTAAAATGTCAATAGAACATAAATTTGAGCCATCCCTAAGATGGTATGCATATGACGGTGAACATGGTACATTCAATTATTCTGCCTATCTATGAAATTGTATTTGTCACTGTTTTATTAATCCATTCACAACTAATTTCCTGTTTCTACTTGAAATAATGAAAATCAATGCAAACTACCTGCCAGCAATTCAATATTCTGCAGAGTAACTGTTTAAACATAAAGGAATTATTTATAATAATCACATCATTTCGTAATGAAAAAGGAATTGTATTTCCTCCCTATGGACGAAATAATTTAAAACAAAAATGTAAATTTGATGGTTCAATATAACACTGCCATAGCTACATTTAAAAAAAGAAGACGATAGAACAGCATTGCACGGAATCCTTATGTTGGTTAATATGCACAATATAATTGCGTTAATAAATCGGTTTGTAAAACACGAGGAGTTAAGAAAATGTAAGATTGTTAAGCGGTGCGAATTTTTAAACGTGTTACGTAAATCAGGGTTCTGCTCAACACGGGGCTAGAGGGTGTGAGCGGTAGCTAGCATATTTCACTACCGTTTATGAACAATCTCAATCAAACCGAGACTGCAATATTTCGTATGTGTTGTGTTCGGCCGTTTCCAAAGTTCCACTCTCATACTCTTTTATAAAAGAGTTTTATTCTATAAATTTACGATGTAAATTGCATTTAAAAATAAATTTCCTTTTCTTCGTCAGACGGTCTGGGACAAGGCGTCAGTCCAATGGGGACGAGACGGTTATACTTATTGGAGCCTATACCCCCGTGTATGTGTCTATATCGTGGTTATAATATATAATGCAATGAACGCAAAACTAGTCTACCTAAATATAATTAAAGAACAAGATAAATTAGTTGGTCATCTATGTATACTTTTAAGAGAAAGTAGGAATATTTTGTATACCGTTCCTCCCTCGTCAGTGATTATACAAGTAATAGATATAGTCTGTTCTCAGCGAGTAGTTTCATTTAAGCAACACAATAGGCGTAGCCCATCGAGGTTTTAAAATATGCAACGAGATGAGACAGTTGCTATCTCTTTTGCAGTACTGTGTATTCCTTTTATTGAAAAGAAGAGCACGGTACCGCATCGATACATTAGTTATTCTGAATAAAATAAGAAAAAGGACATTTCACCAGCCGTAGTAGACATACTAAATAATATGATGATGAGCTGTTAAACAAAAAATCAGTGTATTTAGGCTATTGTTTTAAAAAATAGTATGATAATGGACCTTTGGAAACGGCCGGAAACGACACATACGAAATATTGCAGTCTCGGTTTGATTGAGACTTTTCATGAGCGGTAGTGAAATATGCTACCTACGGCTTTAAACAAATATGCTTTATGTAGTGGCAAAAACATAATCAAAAGGGGATAATTTGGTATGAAAACACACGAGCAAGAGAGAAAAGGAGGAACTATATATCATCCGAACTGGGTGTTTTAGTGTCACAATATAAATCAACCTTTATCAGTTTTAAATGCGGTTGAGAAATAAGTATTGTACAACTAAAATACCGTTTAATATGGTTTTTCACATGTAAACTGATGGGACAGTAGAAACTTTAAAATTCTGGAATAACATCAGTCAGCCCTAACGCGTTATGATTTTTTAAAAGGTTATCGAAAGAGGTTATGACCCTATCATTTTGCAACGCACTGCATTCTTGGTGGTGGAACATTTACAGTTCGCCACTATGCTTTCCTCTTTATTTGTGCGATGACCGGACAGGCTGTTGACCCTATGATGACGTCTATCTAAAGCCCAAAAGGACGGTGACGTTTGAAGTTTTTCTGCAATCTTGTCTTGTCGTGCCCTCAATGGTGTGTTCTCTTGTTGCTCAGGCGTCTTTCAAGTCATTGAGTACTTTCTTTGTGGCTTTCTAGGCTATTGTTTGTTTTGTATTTATATATACACCAAATCTTTGTGTTTTACTTATATTGCCTATTAATGCTGCCTTGTTAGAGAATAGTTCATGGCGGGAATTTCTTTATTTACACTATCCCGTTTTATTGGATATTTAAAGGGCTGGCGTGGCGCAGTCGGTAGCGCGGCGGATTTGTAATCGGAGGCCCCGGGTTCAATCCTCCGTGGTGCCACTGAGTTCCGTCGGTGTGTTCTTGGGCAAGACACTTTACCTTAGCCTCGTCCGTCGGATGGGGACGTAAACCGGGCGGTCCCGTGTATCGGTCTATCCTCCGAGCACGTTAAAGAACCAAAGGAATCTATTCGATAATAAGAGTAGGGCAGGTTCCGGATTCCTATGTATCCTTCCCCTCTCTTTGGGGCGGCTCTAAATAACCTATACTGTGTTGATGAGCCGTTAAACAACATTCAATTCAATTCAATTTATTGGGATGACCGTAGGGTAAGTGTTAGGATTGGTGCACCCTAGAACCTAGTTTAAACATCCAGCAGCCTTTTTCGCCACCGACCGTTCCAAGGCGGTAGCCCTATTGTCAACCCTTTTGTGTTTGTGATGTCTTATTTGGCCTTTTATTTATCTTAACAGTTGTTCTTTGTTTCTGTGTGTGTTTGTGGTTGACTGTCGTCATTCAATGCTACTTGTCCTGTTCGATTTTTATATCAATTTTTACAGGGTTTCATAATGTAGAGGTATACAACATATTTAAACTATTTCTGGATAGTTAACTATTTTTAAATATTAACCCAAACAAAACCTGTTTCATCGCCATTAAACCTTATTTTGTACTAGGTAATACATAATCATAAGGTAGATCCTTTAGCAAACGCAACCACGAGAATAAAGTGGAAGGCTTCGGTTTGATTGAGTCTGTTCATGACGCTTCGGAAAGAGATCATACGAATTCGATCGAGTTTAGCATACATATTCAAAATATTTAGAAAACACATAGCAGTCATTCAAAAAGACATGTTTATTGAACATAATATATCGGTATTCTTAATTTATTAGCATATATATTTTGAAGAAAATATGTAAGATTTGAAAAAATTATGTCATCCTCTTTCATTTTTGTATTATTTTTTTTTAAAGTTCATATTATTTAATATTCTATTAACATTTTAGTGCTCCGTGATTTTTTCTGACGTCTTCAATTTCAACTTAAAAGCAAGAATGTGTTCGTCTATTTATTTATATTTATCATAATTCTCCTTGTTCAATATTCATAAAATTTCATTATTGTAATTTTGGAATACCAATGACAATGCTACTTTAGTTTTGTGTATTTTTGCCTATAATTTTCCTTTTACTTAGCCATTCCCGAAATGCAATTATGAAATAAAGACGTCACATTTTGACTGCTCCGTAAATGGGTTTCTCGCCGTATTATATCATTCATTGCAACGTAACAAGACATGTTGTCATTTTTGTGTTTAAATCATTCGATTTCTTATGAATTGGATTACAACATGTATCTTAAACGTTTACGTCAATATCGAAAAAGTCCACGTATTATTTGAATAGACCGCGTAGTTGGTCTTTCGGTAATTTTGGCAAATCAAATGCCGTTTATCAAGTAATTTACTTTTATATCTTCTTTTATGAAGTTATGTTGTGTGGGTTTCTTTGGGTGGGGGAGGGTTCTGTCTTTTTATTGCAATTTCCCTCATACCTCATTCTTACTTACATCTTCATACTTGTGTACAACACAACCGATTACCCATATAATCCGCAACTAACATCTTAATTACATTACACATAATGTATGCGATCGTGTTTTCTCTTTGAGTACGCACTACGCATTGCGTACACGGAGATACATTTATATTCTGTTTTCTATATGGTTTTGTTCCTGTCTATCGTTTTTTAGAGTCTACTTTTAAAATCACTGATGCTAATAATTTTAGTTCCACAGATTTCCAGCGGGGTGTATGGGAATATTCCAACCTATTTTATTTCATTTCACCCTGAGGCGAAGGCTATTCACTTACTGCTCTGGCTTCTGCAAAGTCATTGTGGCTTTCTAGGCTATTGTTTTTTTGTATTATATTTACACGAGCATATTTGTGTTTTACTTATATTGCCTATTGATGCTGCCTTGTTGGTTAGAGATTAGATCATGGCGGGGATTTCTTTATTTACACTGTCCTGTTTTAATGGGATGACAGTAGGGTAAGTGTGAGGTTTGGTGCACCCTAGAACCGGTTTAAACCCCCAGTGGCCTACTTTGCCACTGACCATTCCAATGCGGTAGCCCTATTGTCAACCCTTTTGTGTTTGTGATGTCGTTTGCATTTTTTATTACTTTTGCATTTTAGTTTGTCTGTTTGCGTGTTTGTTTTTGTGTTTTGTGGTTGACTGTCGTCCTTGAATGCTGCTTTCCCTGTCCGATATTTTTATCCTTCTTTAACGAATGTATCACCATTTCCGAGCGATATTAAAAGCCCGTATAATTGCGATGATAGTAACAAAAGTTATTTCCCTTAGGTTGTCATGTAACTCATCCAGGCGTTTTATGGTTTGAGAAAATATTGACGACACATGAGCTTATATCGAATCAATGAATTATTCTGATGTACTCCTTAAACGGCAAGACGAATAAATATTGCAAAAGTAGATATAAAAGTCGAACAGGAAATGCATCATTCAAGGACCACAGTCAACCAGTTTAATTTACAAAAATCTTTGACTGGACGAATTTGTAAATGTTTCGCCTGAATATGCAGATGATCAAATATTGAAAATCAATAAATAAAACCAGTGTTTTCCTCCTAATAAAACAGGATACAGTAGAATTCATAGAAAAATAATGTTGAATCGGGAGTTTCTGTCCTTTTCTGTTTCTTGTCGTTATTTTGATTACATTTTCAGTAGGATTTCATATTACCGGTCGCCAAATGAAATCTACCTTTCGGTAGATTATTGCCGTCGATTATAGAAACGTTTTGACTCACGATATGACGCTGCAGTCTTTCATTTCTGTTCCTTGCATTTCTAATTGTTACATTAATCTTATTCTTATGTTCAATCCCATACTTTGTGGCATTAACATCGTATGCCATTTAAGCCGGTGCTAGGGGCCAAAATGGGTGTTGCACATTGTATTACCTCTTATGAACAGACTCAGTAAAACCGCGGCTGCTACATTTCTCTCTTGTTTGTGTGTGTTGCTTCCAATGGATCCCTTTTCAGTATTTATATACAGGACCGTATAATTCATACCTGTATATAATACCGTTGTCTTTTAATCGGACTTCATTATAAGCCATTTCGTTATTTTTAATGAGATACGATAACACATGATACAATAAGATACAACTCGACAAGATAATACAATTGACTTTTGCCATTCTTAAAAGGATTATGAGAGAAGTTAATTTCAACACTATCCATATGTGTCAATATTTCTAACGCAGCCCATATGTTACGTATATACATCGCGTGTTCCGAGTATTAACGTTCATACCCCATCCAACCCCCTTCTCCAAGAAGCGAAAACGGCGTTGGCTGGGATATGAAAAAAACTTGAATTCGGCTTCTTAACATATTGTAAAATTAAACCATGTAATAGGTTATAGCGTTTATTTTCAGTATTTTTTTTTTAAACGTGTTTTACTGTCGACATATCTGTTATAAAATCCTGCTAATGTGAGATTTCCCATCGCTTAATGGAATTAAGGTGGGACCACGTAATGCATAACAATGCAACTATATTTGAGTTATCGGGAGTGTCATGGGCTTAATACGGCTTTACAATGCGTAACTATGTCTTTAATTTTCAGAGTCAGATATGCTGCGATATCTGTAGCTGGTTTAAATCCCAAGTACCACAGAGCTCCTCCAGCGGATAGCACGCTGAATCCGAATAAATACAGCATCCTTTTTCTCCTGGCACTTCGCTGGCGCTCTGCCTCAATAGCGATAAACTTTGGGTTAAGCGGGTAGTAGGATCGATCCCATTGGGTCATAATGGCTTCCCGAGCGCCGCTCCATGCCCCTGGACCCATCAGTCGGTACTGGTAAGGTGACGCTGGTCCAAAGTAGCACTCCCAAACCAGTTTTGGGTCAGTGAAAAAAAGCTTAACTGGAAAAAAAAAAAAAAAGTATTACAAATACGAGCGATTACACACGCGTATAATATGTTAAGCGCATATTCATAAATAAGTGTATTTCGTTTCCGTTGCAATTGATAGTTGTGACATTCATTTCCTAGATCCGCACTGTATTCTCCATTGCCAAATTTCCACAAACATTAAGTATGTACTCCACTATATTTAAGAGGCTTGTATAAGACTGCATGTGCCTTTATACAGGTGTAAATACCTGTTGTACTTTTAATTGGCTCTAATATATGATTTATATAACATTTATTGACATCATATTTAAAGGTGGAGGTACATACAAGGTAACCATAAATGTCCAGTGGGTATTTATATAAGAGGTTAACGACTGCAGGCGACTAGAAAGCCATAAGACAAACATGAATGTACAATGAGGAGTTATTTAACAGGTTAATGAGTACATGTGATTAGAAAGGTAAAGATAAGCATGAATGACCAGTGGATATTTTTATAAGAGGTTATTGGCTACATGTATATAGAAAGCTACAAGATAAACATGTATGTACAATGAGGAGTTATATAACAGTTTAATGATTACATGTGACTAGTAAGGTAAAGATAAGCATGAATGTCCAGTGGGTATTTATATAAGAGGTTATTGGCTACGTGTATATAGAAAGCTACAAGATAAACATGAATGTACAATGAGGAGTTATATAACAGGTTAATGATTACATGTGACTAGAAAGGTAAAGATAAGCATGAATGTCCAGTGGGTATTTATATAAGAGGTTATTGGCTACGTGTGTGTAGAAAGCTGCAAGATAAACATGAATGTACAATGAGCATTTATATAAGATGTTACGTAAGTGACTGATCTAGAATGTCCAGAGTTGCAGGTTTTGGTCTGTTACCATTCAACTCGGCAAGTTCACCCATGTAGTCCTCAGTCAGTTTCAGAAATGTATTCATACTCACGTAGTTTTGGTCTGTTACCATTCAGCTCTGCGAGTTCATCCATGTATTCAACAAAGTCAACCTGTATTGTGTGACGGAGAGATTTCGTGTAGCGCATCGCCATTGCTTCGCGTTTGTTGTTAATATCTTCCCACATCTCGTCCTTTTTGGGAAGACTTGCTTCGCCCTTATCGTAAACAAAACAAAAAACATGTATGTGACGAGATTAATGTAGGTCTGTGTTAACATTTATTATTGTATGAATGAAAATGTGTTAATGTGAGTCAAACAGGGTGGAATATAACAAAACATTTTCAGTGCATAGTCCATTTTAACTATAATATAAGATCAACCTTAAAAAGTATAATGTTCGGTCAACCTAAACTAGTATGAAGTTCGGCATCTTTTAACGTTGTATAAAGTGTTCAGGGTCATTGGTATAGAAAGCAAACGTCTTTCATTTCACGTATATCCACTAAATATGTATTTGATATCTCATAGATATTCCAAATTTTTTAAGCAGTATATGTACGTTTATTGTTAGTGTGGTATGTATATGTATGTCATTGTAAACTGAGCAAACAGAGGACCTGACCCATGACGGTAGGTTACCAATTGAGTTACCAACTCTAATAAAGGAATCACTCACTCTTAAACGCACATTAACAAAGACTCAATCACATTCAAAACCCTAAATAACAAGCTCACTTTACTCAGATCTACTTTCAAAATATAAAAGTAATTGAAGATTTCTTCTGCAACAAGGACTATCACAAAAAATAGATATAAAAATAACAGGAAAAGTAGAATTCAAGGACGGCAGTCAATCACAAACACACAACGAAACAAAGAACAACTATAAATAAAGATAAATAAAAGGCAAGATAAGATTTCACAAATACACAATGATTGGCAATAGGGCTACCGTCTTGGCAAAATAGGCCGCTGGGGTTATAAACTCTAAAAAACAAGGCAGTCTTAATAGGCAATATAGGTAAAACACATAAATGATCATGTATATATAAAATCAAAAACAAAAGCCTAGAAAGCCACAAAGTAAGTACTCAGTGACTTGGTAGAAGCCAAAGCAACACTAAAACAAGCCGTTAAGGCTACGACAAGACAATATTAAAGACCAACACCAAACGCTTGACTTCTATAGTGACGTGATTTACAAACGTCGCAAGATCGCATTCATACAGTCTTTATATAACAAGTTAAAACGTTTATCAAAAGAGGTTATGACTCTATCATTTTGCGACGCACTGCATGTTTAGTGATATAGCAGCATACCTTATTCACTATTGATGATGACGTCTACCTAAATGCGGAAAGAACGGTGACGTTTGATGGTTGTCTTCAATCTTGTTATGTCTTGCCATTAATGGTTTAATCTCTTGCTGCTCTTGCTTCTGCCAAGTCAATGAGAAAATATGCTTTGTGGCTTTCTTTGATGTTGTTAGTGTATATGCATATACATATGATCATCTGTGTGTTTTACTTATATTTCCTAAATTAATGTTGCCTAGTTTATTAGAGGATAATTATGCCCTGGCGGGAATGTTTTATTTACAATGTCCCGTTTGATCAGGATGACAATAAGATAAGAGTGAGGTTTGGTGTACCCTAGAACCTGATTCGAACCCTCAGCGGTCTTTCTGCAACTGAATGTTTCAATGTGGTACTTCTATCTCAACCCTTCCATGTTTGCGGTGTCGCATACGTTGCTTCTGTTTCTGTTATTTGTTTTCAGTGATATTCTGTTTTGGTTGACTGTGTTCTGTGAAAGCTATATTTCCTGTTTGACTTCTATACCTACGTTTGTCAAGAATGAATGTAGAGCCATTTATGAAAAAAATATATCTATAATAACGCTTTTATTTCTAAAAATTATAGTAAACACATGTCGTGTTTTGTACATGCACCTACCTTAAATACGCGTGTTGCCAAGCGGCACTGCTGCTCGCTGATAGGCATGATGGCTCCCAATGGTTGAAAACAGCCTATGATTGCCAATGTGTGGTGTTTTTGTTCCGGAGGAAACATGTACTTATACAGCTTCACCTCGTTATCGACTACATCTACAACAGTCTTGTCCAGAAATGGGAATCCAAAAATGTATCCTGTAGCAAATACTACGAAATCAATATCTTTTGCTTCTGTACCATCTTCAAACTTGATGGCGTTGCCCGTAAACTCGGATATATTCGGTTTAACTTGAATGGTTCCCGTGACGATTCTGTTTGCGAGCTCGTCGCTCACAGTCGGGTGTTGAGAAAAGGGTGGGCTATTCGGCTTAAGGTTAAATTTCTCGTGGTCAAATCGTTTGTTAAATTTCGTTATGAATCCCTGCATGGCTAATTTCGGAAAGGTTCGGACGAAGTGTCGTAGATAGCGAGAAAACTCCATACCAATGGGGATGCCATTGTCGCCTAATCTGTAGAAAATCCACGCACCAGAACGCGTAGATAGATACACCTGGCAAATACAATATAGTTTGTAAATAACGACATATCGATGGTGCATATCGTCTTAAATAAATGTAAAATTGCTATTAGTATCATAATCTTTCTTTCTTAATTGGGATGTAAAATGATCAACATTTTTGCATATCTTTACGCCTGCGTAATACCCATGTACTGTTTTCCGAAATGTGTACTTGTTTACAATGCATGCTTGCTTCAGATTCTTGATTTTACTCTTTCGACCTTGTTAGATGATTGTTTTATATCGTTGCGGTTGGTAGAAGTCGTGAATAGTTTAACAAAATGGTGTTTTCCTACCTGTGATGCTATCTTACTAAGATCTACAACGACGTCCCCTCCTGAGTTGCCAATACCAACCACTAGCCCGCGCTTGTCTTCAAACCCCGCGCCATTTTTGTAATCGTGTGTATGCATGACTATGCCCTTGAACTCGCTCATCCCATGAAAGGACGGCATATTCGGTTCTGCATGGTGACCCGTGCAAACGAGGACCGCATCAAACAAGTGTCGAATCGTACGGTCACCGGATGCCTCTCTAGTTACTACAACCCATTGACCACTGTCTGAGAAGTCGTCCGCTGGACTCACTGAAACTACCTAAACATCAAAAGCGTAATTGTTAGTGTGCTATTGTTACTACGTGTACCTAAAATATATAGTTGTAATTTGTACTAACAAGTTGTACGTGTATCTATCTATCTATCTATCATCTATCTATCTATCTATCTATCTATCTATCTATCTATCTATCTATCTATCTATCTATATATCTATCTATCTATCTATCTATATATATATCTATCTATCTATCTATCTATCTATCTATCTACCTATCTATCTATCTATCTATCTATCTATCTATCTATCTATCTATCTATCTATCTATCTATCTATCTATCTATCTATCTATCTATCTATATATCTATCTATCAATCAATCTATCCATCTATCTATCTATCTATCTATCTATCTATCTATCTATCTATCTATCTATCTATCTATCTATCTATCTATATTTCTATCTATCTATCTATCTATCTATCTATCTATCTATCTATCTATATATCTATCTATCTATCTATCTATCTATCTATCTATCTATAGATCCATCTATCTATCTATCTATCTATAGATCTATCTATCAATCTATGTATCTATCTCTGTCCGTCCGTCCGTCCGTCCGTCTGTCTATCTATCTATCTATCTATCTATCTATCTATCTATCTATCTATCTATCTATCTATCTATCTATCTATCTATCTATCTATCTATCTATCTATATATCTATCTATCAATCTATCTATCTATCTATCTATCTATCTATCTATCTATCTATCTATCTATCTATCTATCTATTTATCTATCTATCTATCTATAGATCTATCTATCAATCTATGTATCTATCTCTGTCCGTCCGTCCGTCCGTCTGTCTATCTATCTATATATCTATCTATCCTTATATTTAATCTGCTAGATAATTCTGTTGAAAATTCGTCTATGCAAGGAAGAGTACTTTTATCTTAAAATAAAAATGGTAAAATGCATCTTATGTCTGTTACAAATGTTTAAATAACATGTCGATGTACAAAGTATTAAACTAACTGCTGATTTCACTTGTTTTTATTGAAATTTATTCTAATTTACGTTAAGTTATGAACTATAGTAAACAATTTTTTATACATACTTCCGTATTGAACTGTATTTTTTTCTTCAAGCCAAACGTGTCCGCATACAAATGAAAATACTTGTCCACTGCTCTATTGTGCATAAATACCGCCTCCTCTTTCGGTATGGGTAAGTCACTGTAGCTCATAGTTTCTTTCGTCGTGTTTATGACTGTGGACTTCATCACGCATGCCTGACCATTAACTACATCTTCCGTATAGTGCCAGAGACCACTAATATGGTCTGTTCTTTCGAAGCAGACGACATCCAGTCCTTCGTCAAGACATGTTTTGATGGCGGGTAGACCACTCGCTCCAGCTCCAATCACGACTACCTTCATTGTATGCTATATATTATATGATGATGGTTCGACAAGCTCTTTATAAATGTCATGAACTATTTCACACTCGATATCACGGAAGATCAAATGACTTGTTATGGTTACATATAAGCCGTCGAATTTCAAAAACAATCTGATATTATGCGTTTATCCTGTCAACGTCAACTGTCGGTTTAAGGTTAAATGAATCCTCACTGAAAAAAATCTACGTCCTGTGCATTAGAAACATGTACAGATACATACGTGATTGAAGATAAAAAAACGACCCTGTTTGCGACATTCACCTTCACAAATGTATTATATACTGATAACAGATAGTATATGAACCTACTAACCTAACGGAAGATAAACCGTATTCACCCGTAGAGCAATAACCCCGATTTTGATTTCATAAATACCACGTTGACTGATGTATTCTTTAATCGGATATTAAAGGGACACATTGCAATCTTGATTTTTTGAAAACTCGCGGCGTCCCGTTAGTTTTTCTACATGCATTATTTCAATCATTAATAATAATTAAAAGAATAGTATAAACCGAATTGTGTTTGTATATTACAAACTTTTGATAATACTGCACCAATAATATATTTCAACATTTGGTAAAATAACATAAAAAATTGAAAAATCAAAATGTTATTTAATGATATGCAAGCCGATTTAAAGTCAAAATGTTCCTTGATAAATAAGTAGAGACGCTTATATTGATACTTGATAAAATCTTGAAGATTGCCGTGAGTCCCTTTAAAAATCGTTCTGTCCTTTAAAGTAACTTCAAGTTTGTATCACGCATTTAAATTAGCACCTCAATTTATTAATGTCAGTATCGATTTAACTTTAAACCTGCTTGTGTGTAATTAAATAAAAAAAATGAGTTTTTAATTTTCTTCGTTATTCTACTAAATGTTTAAATATAGTATTGTTGCAATGGCAGTTAGTAATATTTGCGAACTATCAAGAACAGACAACCTTCGGATGAACTAGGGCAGGGTGCCTAGCTATGATGAAGGATACGGAAATCAAACGTAGGCATTCACTTTCTAAAACGGATAGATGCAACACACGCTAATATACTTTATATCTACATCATAACACATTCGCCTGGAGGCACAATTAACATATACACGCATACATTGAATTGAATTGAATTGGATTTTATAGTCGCACCAACAGCTAATGCCATATGACGACTTTCCAGCTTCCATTGGTGGAGGAAGACCCCAGGTGCCCCTCCTGGCAATTTTCGTGCACGGGCGGGCACCTGGGTAGAACCACCGACGTTCCGCAAGCCAGCTGGATAGCTTCCTCACATAAAGATTCCTAGGCCCCTGAGACACGCATACATACATACATACAAGTATAGCTCATATATGTATTTATATATTTATTATATACTTTCCAGTGAAATAGTGGATTGTATGGTTAGGATAAACCTTATATTCTCATTGCTTATATTTCCACATTGAGAATATAAGGACTGATATTATCACTGCCGGAAAAAATGGAACTACTTTTTTCCTACATTTGCTTATAACAAATGTTACAAATTGCTTATAATAAATTCGAAGCACTCGTGAAAATATAAGTTTTCTCACTTCTCGGTGAAAATAAATATGTTGTTATTTTGCCTCATAATATATGGTAGTTAGTATACTATTTTCTCAAGTAGCGTTGTAGTTCAGTGGATTGTGCACAGGACTTGAACTCAGGAGGTCGTGTGTAAAGGTACGATGTGCACTTGTCGATGTATATACAGTACATGATTTCATGTGCTATATTTGCTCGCTTAAATACCCGATTTCGACATGAGCTGGTGAACATGAAGTTACAAATAAAGACACGCCTACAAAGAAGAAATCGATTGATATAGGGATCATGTAGCTTTAATTGGTATGACTGATACATATTGCAAAGGTAGATATAAAAGTCGAACAAGAAATGCATCATTCAAGGACCGCAATCAACCAGTTTAGCTTGAATTTTCAAAACAAAAATCGTTGACTGGTTGAATTTGTAAAGGTGTCATCTGATTACGCAGGTGAACACATATTGAAATGAATAAATAAGATCAGGATGTGCACCCTGATAAAACAGGATACTTTAGAACTTACAAAAAAATGATGCTGAAACGGGAGTTTCTTTCACTGTCCGCTATTTTGATTCAAATTTTAGTAGGTTTTATTACCGGTCACCAATTGAAATCGATCTTTCGATAGGTTATTGCTGTCGATTATAGGAGAGTTTTTACTCACGATAAGACGCTACACTCTGCCATTTGTGTTCATCTCATTTCGAATTGTTAATTTAAACTTATCATTAAGCTCAAGCTCATTCGTTGTGGGATTAACGTCGAATGCCACTTAAGCCGGTGCTAGGGGCCATATTAGGTGTTGCACCTTGTATTACCTCTCATGAACAGACTCTGTAAAACGGAGTCTGCTACATTTCTCTCTTGTTTGTGTTTGCTGTTTCCAAATGGATCCCCTTTTCAGTATGTATATATAGGACCGTATAATACATGCCTGTATATAATGCAGTTGCCTTTTATTCGGACTTCATTATTAGCTATTTCGTTGTTTTTAATGAGATAAGATAAAACATGATACAATAAGATACGACTCGACAAGATAATATAATTGACATTTGCCATTCTTAAAACGATTTTGAGAGACGTTAATTTTAACACTATCCATATGTGTCAATACTTCTAACGCAGCCCATATGCTACGTATATACATTACGTGTTCCGAGTCTTATCTGTCATACCCCATCCAATCCTTTGTCCAAGAATCCAAAACGGCGTTGGCTGGGATATGAAATTAAACCTTCATTTCGGCTTAACAAGTTTGCATATTATAAAATTAAAACATTTAATAGATCATTTTAAACAGGTTATCGCGTTCTTTCAGTAAAATATTTATAAACGTGTTTAATTGTCTACATATCCGTTATAAAATCCTGCTAAAGTAAGTTTTCCCATCGCTTACTGGAATAAAGGTGGGACAACGTAATGCATAACAATGCAACTATATATATTTGAGTTATCGGGATTGTCATGGGCTTAATACGGCTTTACAATGCGTAACTATGTCTTTGATTTTCAGAGTCAGATATGCTGCGATATCTGTATCACGTTTATATGCCAAGTACCCCAGCGCTCCTCCAGCGGATAGCACGCTGAATCCGAATAAATACACCATCCTCGTTCTCCTGGAACTTCGCTTGCGCTCTGCCTCAATCGCGATCAACTTTGGGTTAAGTGGGTAGTAGGATCGATCCCATTGGGTCATAATAGCTTCCCGAGCGCCGCTCCATGCCCCTGGACCCATCAGTCGGTACTGGTAAGGTGTCGTTGGTCCAAAGTAGCACTCCCACACCAGTTTTGGGTCAGTGAAAAACAGCTTAACTGGAAAAAACAAGATTAATATTACAAACACGAGCGATTACACGAGTATAATATGTTAAGCGCATATTCATAAATAAGTTTATTTCGTTTCCGTTGCAATTGATAGTTGTGACATTCATTTCCTAGATTCTCCATGGCCAAGTTTCCACAGACATTAAGTATGTACTCCACTGTATTTAAGAGGCTTGTATAAGACTGCATGTGCCTTTTTACAGGGGTAAATACCTGTTGTACTTTTCCTTGGCTCTAATATGTGATTTTGAATTATGTATATACATATATATATAGGGAGAAATATTTGTGAACTAACAAGGACAGACAACCTTCGGACGAACTACGGCTGGGCGCCTAGCTATGACGTGATACACAGAAATCAGGCTTATGCATTCACTTCCGATAAGGGATAGCTGCAACACACGCTGATGAACTGTATCTCTGCATCCTAACCTACTCGTCTGGAGGCACAATTAACATATAGAAGTTTACATGCATACAAGTATAGCTCTTTAAGCATTCAAATGCACACAGCTACACTGAGACAGTGACAATGAAAGGTGCCGGATCTATATATATATATATATATAAAGTTGGAGGTTTTGGTCTGTTACCATTCAACTCGGCAAGTTCACCCATGAAGTCCTCAGCCAGTTTCAGAAATGTATTCATACTCACGTAGTTTTGGTCTGTTACCATTCAGCTCTGCGAGTTCATCCATGTATTCAACAAAGTCAACCTGTATTGTGTGACGGAGAGATTTCATGTAGCGCCTCGCCATCGCTTTGCGTTTGTTGTTAATATCTTCCCACATCTCGTCCTTTTTGGGAAGACTTACTTCGCCCTTATCGTAAACAAAAGAACAAATAACATGTATGTAACGAGATTAATGTTGGTCTGTGTTAACATTTATTAGTGTATGAATGAAAATGTGCTAATGTGAGTCAAACAGGGTGGAATATAACGAAACATTTTCAGCGCATAGTCCATTTTAAATATAATATAAGATCAACCTTAAATATTATAATGTTCTGTCAGCCTAAACTAGTATGCAGTTCGGCATCTTGTAACGTTGTATAAAGTATTCAGGGTCATTGGTATAGAAAGAAAACGTCTTTCATTTCATAACGTATATCCACTAAACATGTATTTGACATCTCATAGATATTCCAATTTTCTTTAAGCAGTATATATACGTTTATTGTAAGTGTGGTACATATATGGATGTCATTGCAAACTGAGCAAACAGAGGACCTGACCTATGACGGTAGGTTACCAATTGAGTTACCAATTCTAATAAAGAAGTCACTCACTCTTAAACGCACATTAACAAAGGCTCAATCACATTCAAACATACTAACTCACAAGCTCACTTGCACTCACATGCTTATTTGCACTCACAAGCTCAATGACTTTTCATTTACTAAGCTGTCGAAAATTCCTTTACTCAGATCTACTTTCAAAATATAAAAGTAATTGAAGATTTCTTCTTCGACAAGGACTATCACAAAAAGTAGATATCAAAATAACACGAAAAGTAGAATTCAAGGACGGCAGTCAATCACAAACACACAACGAAACAAAGAACAACTATATATAAAGATAAATAAAAGGCAAGATAAAAATACACAAGGATTGGCAATAGGGCTACCGTCATGGAACGGTCAGTGGCAAAATAGGCCGCTGGGGTTATAAACTCTAACAAACAAGGCAGTCTTAAAAGGCAATATAGGTAAAACACATAAATGATCATGTATATATAATATCAAAATATCAAAAACAAAAGCTTTGTGGCTTTCTTTGATGTTGTTATAGTTTATATGCATATACATATGATCATCTGTGTGTTGTACTTATATTTCCTAAATTAATGCTGCCTAGCTTGTTACAGGATACTTATGGCCTGGCGGGCATGTTTTATTTACAATGTCACGTTTGATCAGGATGACAATGGGATAGGGGCAAGGTTTGGTGTACCCTAGAACCTAATTTAAACCCTCAACGGTCTTTCTGCAACTGAATGTTTCAATGTGGTACTTCTATCTCAACCCTTCCCTGTTTCCGGTATCGCATACGTTGCTTCTGTTTCTGTTATTTGTTTTCAGTGATATTCTGTTTTGGTTGACTGTGTTCTGTGAAAGCTATATTTCCTGTTCGAATTTTATACCTACGCAAGAATGAATGTAGAGCCATTGATAATATATATCAAATATTTACCTTAAATACGCGTGTTGCCAAGCGGCACTGCTGCTCGCTGGCGGGCATGATGGCTCCCAATGGTTGAAAACAGCCTATGATGGCAAGTGTGTTGTGTTTTTGTTCAGGAGGAAACATGTACTTATACAGCTTCACCTCGTTATCGACTACATCTACAACATTCTTGTCCAGAAATGGGAATCCAAAAATGTATCCTGTAGCAAATATTACGAAATCAATATCTTTTGCTTCTGTACCGTCTTCAAACTTGATGGCGTTGCTCGTAAACTCGGATATATTCGGTTTAACTTGAATGGTTCCCGTGGCGATTCTGTTTGCGAGCTCGTCGTTTGCAGTCGGGTGTTGAGAAAGGGGTGGGACATTCGGCTTAAAGCTGTACAGTCCCTATTTTAACTAGTAATAACTGATGAATATGAATGAGTCACGTGTGAAGTAGTTTCAAATCGACGAACACCCCAAAAGTCGGTATATAAGGAGAAATCGATACGTAATTTTTCACATTTTTATTTAGCCTCCGTACAGGTAACATCGATAAATATACGGCTCCAGAATATATGTGATAAAAAAATAGTTGCCCGGAACGGGATTTGAACCACAGCCTTGCACTTGTAAGATTTGAAAGATGTACGCTGAACCTCTAGACCACTGCTACCTATTGGTATTTTGTAGCATTTTTAACACTAAATAGGCATTACGTAATAACAAGAGCGCGCACACAAACTCATCAAGCGCTAAATAACAAGTCGTGATATGGTTGATTTGAGGCGAAGTATTAGTTTCATATTGATACGATACAGTATTACACCAGGCAATGTTAATTTACACGTGCGACAATATGGACTGCATATTTATTGATCCAACATTAGTTTCAAATATGTTAAGTTATTTTGCCTCATAATATATGGTAGTTAGTATACTATTTTCTCAAGTAGCGTTGTAGTTCAGTGGATACAGCACCGGACTTGAAATCAGAAGGTCGTGTGTTCGGGCCCCGAAAGAAGCTAAAAAAAAAATTCTGTAAAAATTACTGTTAACTGTGTATAGGTACGATGTGCACTGGTCGATGTATATACAGCAAATGATTTCTTGCGCTATATTTGCTCGCTTAAATACCCGATTTCGACATGAGCTGGTGAACATGAAGTTACAAATAAAGACACGCCTACAAAGAAGAAATCGATTGATATAGGGACTCTGTAGCTTTAAGGTTAAATTTCTCGTGGTCAAATCGTTTGTTCAAATTCTTTACGTATCCCTGTATGGCTAATTTTGGAAAGGTTCGGACGAAGTGTCGTAGATATCGAGTAAACTCCATACCAATGGGGATGCCACTGTCGCCTAATCTGTAGAAAATCCACGCACCAGTACGCGTAGAAAGATACACCTGGCAAATACAATACAGTTTTTAAATAAGGACATATCGATGGTGCATATCGTCTTATAAGAATGTAAAAATTGCTATTATTATTATAATCTTTCTTAATTGGGATGTAAAATGATCAACATTTGCATATATTTGCGTAATACCCATGTACTGTTTTCCGAAATGTGTACTTGTTTACAATGCATGTTTTTTTTCTCAAATTATTGAATTCATTCTTTCGACCTTGCTAGATGATTGTTTTATATCGTTGCGGTTGGTAGAAGTCGTGAATAGTTTAACAAAATGGTGTTCTCCTACCTGTGATGCTATCTTACTAAGCTCTACAGCGATGTCCCCTCCTGAGTTGCCAATACCAACCACCAGCCCGCGCTTGTCTTCAAACCCCGCGTCATGTTTGTAATCGTGTGAATGCATGACTTTGCCCTTGAACTCGCTCATCCCCGGAAAGGACGGCATATTCGGTTCAGCATGGTGACCCGTGCACACGAGGACCGCATCAAACACGTGTCGAATCGTACGGCCACCGGATGCCTCTCTAGTTACTACAACCCATTGACCACTGTCTAAGAAGTCGTCCGCTGGACTCACTGAAACTACCTAAACATCAAAAGCTTAATTGTTAGGTGCTATTGTTACTACGCGTACCTAAAATACATAGTTGTAATTTGTACTAACAAGTTGTACGTGTAGCTTCCATCTAAGTAAAGAAGTACTTTTATCTTAAGATAAAAACAGTAAAATGCATCTTATGTCTGTTACACATGTTTAAATAACGATGTAGAAAGTATTAAATTAACAGCTGATTTCACTTGTTTTTATTGAAATTTATTCTAATTTACGTTAGTAATAAACTATAGTAAACAAATATTTTTACATACTTCCGTATTGAACTGTATCTTTTTCTTCAAGCCAAACGTGTCCGCATACAGATGGAAATACTTGTCCACTGCTATATTGTGCATAAATAGCGCCTCCTCTTTCGGTATGGGTAAGTCACTGTAGCACATATTTTCTTTCGTCGCATTTATGACTGTGGACTTCATCACGCATGCCTGACCATTAACTACATCTTCCGTAAAGTGCCAGAGACCACTAATATGGTCTGTTCTTTCGAAGCAGACGACATCCAGTCCTTCGTCAAGACATGTTTAGATGGCGGGTAGACCACTCCCTCCAGCTCCAATCACGACTACCTTCATTGTATGCTATATATTATATGATGATGGTTCGACAAGCTCTTTATAATTGTCATCAACTATTTCATGCGTACTCGATATCACGGACGATCAAACCACGTGTTATGGTTACATATATGCCGTCGAATTTCAAAAACAATCTGATAATATGCTATTGTTCTGTCAACGTCACCGCACTGTCAAAAGGGAGTACATCAGGCTTTTCAAAGGGTTCTAGGGGTCCGACTTAAAATTGACAAATAATGATATTTTCTATTTTAAAGCGCCTAAACATAATGAATGATCCTAAAAATTACCCCTTAGTTACAAGGAAATTCATTCTGTACAGTAATACGTGCTATCCTAGGTTACGCACCAGGGTTAATTTCAGCATTTTATGCCCGATTCCGTCCTAGCTATTTGGTGTATTCGAAGTTTAAACCTTAACAAAATGGTTCGAACATCATATTTTGATGGATATAAGTGTTTTATCATGAATTGGAACATTTTTATAATTTAAGATATTTCTAGAAAAATCCTGATGTACTCCCTTTAAGGTTAAATGAATCCTCACTGAAAATATATACGTTCTGTGCATTAGAAACTTGTACAGATACAGATGCGTTTGTACATATTAAATAACGTATATTACATATAAAAGAACGACCCTGTTTGCGACATACACCTTCACAAACTTATTATATACAGATAACAGATAGTATATGCCCCTGTGTGTACGGAGTTAGTTTTGACCTGTTATCTTGTTCTTGTCCGCATGCATACTAACCTTATTTATGTAGAAAGATAACCAGTATTAACCCATAAAGCAATAACCCCGATTTTGATTTTATGAGGACCATGACTGATGTATTCTTTAGTCGGATATTAAAAAAACGTTCTGTCCTTAAAAGTAACTCGCTGCAATCTTCAAGTTTGTATCATACATTTAAATTAGCACCTCAATTTATTAAAGTCAGAATCGATTTAACTTTAAACCTGCTTGCATATAATTTAATAAAAAAACGATTTTTTAATTTTCCTTCGTTATTCTACTAAATATTTAACCTATATTATTGTATACTTTCATATTGTCCCGTTTAGTTTGCATTGGGCTAAGTGTGCAATATTCTACGATATTGCACACATTGATATTGCACCGGAACTTTTGCTCGTGTTTGCTAAGAGCCGCGAAATAGAAATAAAGAACTACTTTCAAAAAATATATAACGGAATCCTTCCTATAGTGTCAACAACAAAATACGTGTGTTTTTTTTTCAACCTTTTATGATAGAAATTGATAAAATAATTGAAATGGTCACTCACCCACTGTTTTTAACGTTATCGAATGGTAAACAACTCGTTCCAAGTAATATTTAGCCATACAAATTCATTAACCTATAGTATTGGTGTAATGACAGTTAGTCATATATATAGGGAGACAATATTTGCGAACTATCAAGAACAGACAACCTTAGGACGAACTACGGCAGGACGACTAGCTATGATGAGAGACACAGAAATCAAACGTATGCATTCACTTCCTGAAAAGGATAGCTGAAACACATGCTGATATACTGTATCTCTAGATCATATCACATTCGCCTGGAGGCACAATTAATACACACACACACCCACACACACACACACACACACACACATACAAGTATAGCTCATATATATATATATATATATTTATTTATTTATTTATTTATTTATTTATGTATTTATGTATTTATTTATTTATTTATTTATTTATTTATTTATTTATCTATTTATTTATTATATACTTCCCAGTGAAATAGTGAATTTTATGGTTAGAATAAACCTTATATTCTCATTGTTTATATTTTCACAGTGAGAATATAAGAACTTACATTATCACTGCCGGAAAAAATGGAACTGCTTTTTTCTACATTTGCTTATAACAAATGTGACAAAATTCGAAGTGAGAAAACTTATATTTTCACTGCAGTATGCATGTTATGTTTAAAAACTAATGGGACGCGCACTAGTTTAAACAACTTCATTACTAATGTAATCAAGTCAAATCAAAAGGTGTATTCAATTAAATGATATCGGAACAAAATGAATTAACTATCGAGTACATTTCACTGTGGTTTATACTTATCGTACTGAAAACTGTTCTAATTGAAATAAAGATGTAGAAACAAAGAAAGAAAGTATACAACTATTTAATGGTTAGAATTATTAATCAGAAGGTGTGACTACTGACCCGAGAAGGGTACTATTTCACGAGTCGGCATTCCGAGTGCAATAGTATCCTTCAAGGGTATGTAGTCACTCCTTCGGATAAATAGTCCTAATCCATTGACTAATAAGGCAATAGTCGTTTTATTATATATCATAAAATATAACAGTTTTGATTTTTTAATAATAAACTTAAAATTTCGAGTGTGAGGCATGTAAACAATGTATCTGCTTCCTTTGTTCATTTAAACAAGCGCGTCACTGACACAGATCCACTATTGTACGGTCACGTGAAGCTGCGTCACTAACACAGATCGACTATTGTTTGATCACGTGACGCTGCTTCACTGACACAGATCGATTATTGTATGGTCACGTGACGATGCGTCACTGACACAGATCGACTATTGTACGGTCACGTGTCGCGTCACTGACACAGATCGACTATTGCACGGTCAAGTGACGCTGCGTCACTGACACAGATCGCCTATTGTATGGTCACGTGACGATACGTCACTGAAACAGATTGACTATTGCACGGTCACGTGTCGTGTCACTGACACATATCGACTATTGCACGGTCATGCTGCGTCACTGACACAGATCGACTATTGCACGTTCAAGTGACGCTGCGTCACTGACACATATCGACTATTGCACGGTCACGTGACGCTGCGTCACTCACACAGACGGACTATTGCACGGTAACGTGACGCTGCGTCACTGACGCAGATCGACTATTGCACGGTCACGTGACGATGCGTCACTGTCACAGATCGACTATTGTACGGATACGTGACGCGTCACTGACACAGATCGACTATTGCACGGTCGCATGACGCTGCGTCACTGGCACAGATCGACTATTGCACGTGACACTTTGCTGTTTTTTTAAAAGAAGCGCGTCAATGACAAAGATGTACTATTGCACGCTAAATTTACTATTGCACGATCACGTGATGAAATATTGAACGGTTGGCATATTTCCAATGAGAATGGTCAAAACTATTTAATCACACGTGACTGCTTCTAGACCAATGAAAAACGCATATATTTTATGATATATAATATTATTTACAATTCTTCTTCGTTATTTTACCATAGAAGTTATGGTATTGGAGCAATCTAATCAAAAAGTACTTTTGATCGAAATTCTTCTTCATTTGCAAATATGCAAATATTCAAGTTATGTATGAAAACTGAACGTCGTCAGTTTTATATAAAAAAAATAATTAAAAAACAACAACAAAAAAACATTCCCTGTAATAGTTTAACACTGATTATTTACAAGAGTAAGAGAGTGGACCTTCGGAAACAGCCGAACAAAAAGCTTGTGTTTTTACGTATTCTCCCGTCTGATTTGCGACCAAACGTCTTCTATGAAATCCTATTTGTCACGGTTCCATTCACCCATTCACTTTGTTTCCTACATCTACCGATAATAATGAAAATCAATGCAAACTACCCGCCAACAAATTCAATATTCTATGTAATATCCGTTTAAGCAGGAAGGAATTAATCACATTATCCCATAATAAAGAAGGAATTATGTAAAATGAAATATTCGAGAGTGCAGCATTGTCGTAACTACATAGAGGATCTTACATGATTGACTGTGTATTATTGATTTTAATAAACGAGTTGGATAAAATGATAGGATACGAGCGAGGCTCTGCCGAGTATCCTATCTTTTTAACCAACGAGTGTATTACGTAATGCCTATTAAGTGTTAATAAATAGCCGTGGTCTAGTAGTTAAACGTACGGCCATCAAAACTTAAAAGCACAACGGCTGTGGTTCAAATCCCGTTCCGGGAAAGTACTTTTTTATCACATGTATTCTGAAGCCGTATATTTATCTCTGTTACTTGTACGAAGGCTAAATAAAAATATGATATTTTACGCCTCGATTTTTGCCTTCTATACCGACTATTGGGGTGTTCGTCGATTTGAATCTACTTCACACGTGACTCATTCATATTCATGAGTTCTTACCAGTTAAAATAGAGACTCTGTAGCTTTAAGGACATATTTAGAGCCTATTGTATTGGTGTGCGAGGGGTATGGAGAAGACAATTTATATAGGTAACTGTAAATCACTGTTAGCCATGCAATTTCATGAGAACATTGTGATATTCAATTTTGATTCAGATTATGAGGCCAACCCAATAAAGCCTTTTTGTGTGCAGTAAAATATAAACACAACAGAAAGTTGTTCATTTAATTCTTTGCTCTCATTCTTGTTCTAGAAACAATAAAGAAATATCAGTTTTGTAAATTATGAATATGCATTTGCAAATTAAAAAGTTGTGTTTAGCTTTTCTTACCCAAGACAATATCTAATATAGCAATGTAACCCAAAGAAAACCTACAAGTGAGCCTCAATTTATATACCTGAGTTGATCAGTCATGGAGCATGCAGTCAGTAAATAAACAAGATTCCCATGTTTTTTCAATGAGCAAGTACCACGAAATATGTCCTTAAAGCTACAGAGTCTCTATATCAATCGATTTCTTCATGTTCACCAGCTCATGTCGAAATCGGGTATTTAAGCGAGCAAATATAACGCAGGACATCATTTATTGTATAGACATCAACTAGTGCATATCGTACCTGCACACAGGTAACATTATGATTTACAGAAGAAATTTGGGACTCGAACACACGACGTTCTGATTTCAAGTCAGGTGCTCTATCCACTGAGTTATAAAGCTTCTTGAGAAAATTGTATAAAAAATGCGATATAGGGTCCTATAGAAACCACAGCGTCCGAACGCAATGGCATCGTAGGTCCGAACTGTATTGCAAATAAGGACTTGATAATACAATGAAAGAATCGATTTTATGTGCGCACAATCCTCGCTATTATCCTGTCTTCAGCGCCCATATAGACAAGACATTGTAAACAAAACTACATCCCATCAAAAGTAACTCTCTAACAATAAAGTCCACATCCAGTGAAACTAACTAAAGAAACACATACAAAATAATAAACATCTCAGGATGTATATAGAATCGTATTGAACAACCATAGTAGTTGCAGCTAAAGAGAAAACCAATCTAGGGTACGACCAGAAAACCCGAGGGACGAAAGCTCATGTCACCCACCTCCCTTAGTTGGAGTTCCATTGGGTACAATCGTAGAGTCCCGAGATGTAGTCCAGTCATCGCACAAGTGAAAAGTGAAGCGTAATGACTGACTGTAGAGGGGTCAATCACTAAACATGCAGTGCGCTGTAAAGCAAAGGGTTATATCCTTTTCTGACGAACTTCCTGATTAAATTTGTAAAGCGGTCAGGAAACCCGTCAGACCCCTTTAACTTTCGAAGTGTATAGACCACATCTCCATAAAATGAGGGATGTGATATGTCTAGTCGCAGAAGTGTTTTAAGGTTGGTGTTGTATTTGTCCAGCAGGCCCTCGTTGCGGCGGTAGAATTTAGAAAAAGATCTACGTAGTTTGTGATAACGAAAACCCTGCTGAAGAAGTTTACTTGTAATAACTTGATTTCGAACATTGAAGTCTATAACATCATTACACGCTCTATCAAATCGAATGAGCTGGGAGATATACACCGCGTATGAGGTAGTACGAGGTACATCTCCATCCAGGTGTGGATAGTTAATGATGTTAACATTGAAATCATCCTTCTTATCGTAGATTTTAGTATGAATACAATTATTTGAAATCGAGAGATGAAGATCGAGAAATGCTGCTACTGTATCCGAACTGATATCTTTATTCAACGTGAGCTCTGCTGTATAAATGTTATTAACGATATGAGGAAAGAACGGATTATCAATATTGAGTATGTCATCAAGATACCGAGAAGTTTTATTAAAGGCATCAATAATTTCACCCTTGCTATCAGGTGACAAACCCAACATAAAATCTCTTTCATAGCAGTACAAAAAAAACAAATCTGCAACAAGTGGCGAACAGTTAGTACCCATATGAATACCAACAACCTGGCGGTAAATAGTTTTACCGTATCTTATAAAGATGTTATCCAGAAGAAAAGATAAGGCTCCACAAACATCAGTACAAGTTCACAAATTATACTTATCAATAGGGGCGTTAGTAAAGAAAGCCTGACATTATTACAAGCTAGACACGTTGTACCTTCACTAGCAAATGTCTTCTGAATAAGCTGAAGCATTTTTCTATTATAAGATTATGTGGTATGTGTAGTATACAGTGTAGAAAAGTCGTAAGTGCTTAGAGAAGAGGCATGCAAATGCTTACACCGTAGTTTGTCAAGAACTTCTCCAGAGTTTTTGATATACCAAAAACAGATTGATTCCTGTTTTTTCGAAGGCCTTTCCAATATTTTACAATATGTTCTTTAATCGCAGAAAGTCAGGAAGTCAAAAGTTTGTATATATTGGTCGTGGTACATGAACTAGAATTAGCGATAAAACGTAAATTAACATTGCCTGGTGTAATAATATATGTTATCAATATGAAACTAATATTCCGCCTCAAAACAACCATATCTCGACTTGTTATTTTGCGCTTGATGAGTTTGTGTGTGCGCTAGTTAGTACGTATTTAGTGTTTAAAAATGCTACAACATACCAACAGGTAGCCTTGGTTAAATGTACATTCATCAAAACGTAAAAGCTGCAACGTCTGTGATTCAAATCCCGTTCCGGGCAAGTACTTTTTTATCACATATATTCTGAAGCCGGATATTTACCTATGTTACCTGTACGAAGGCTAAATAAAATATGATATTTTATGCATCGATTTCAGCCTTACCGACTATTGGGGTGTTCATCGATTTGAATCTACTTCACAAGTCATTCATATTTTTGGACATACTGGTTAGTCATATTAATTAACAAACTAAATTTATGCACAAAGTGGTTAGGAATGTTGATAAAAAAAATAACGAATTTATAAAGTGTGACATTAAACTCAGGTTAATAAAACAAAAGAAATGTATAAACATATTTGTAAGTCACACTGATTAACAAAAAGAGTATGAAAGGAGAAATTTGGAAATCGACGAACACGATAAATACAAAACAAATAGTGCAGTCTCGATTTGACTGAGACTTTAATGAACGATATTGAGAAATGCTAACTACCGTTCAAGCCCTCTAGCCCCCCGGTTGAGCAGAAACTAGGCATATTGCTGAGACGGTAGATAAACGAGAAACATTTATGAAAAAGGTAATGTAAACCAAAATCAATGAAATAGTTGTTTTCTTACCGTATATTTTGTTTAGAAATCGGCGTTGCATGTTATGTTACTTGCGAGAAAAGGGTTCGATTGACATCTGAAAAATGAACAAACACTGACATTTACATATTATTCAAAGCATTATCTGTTTTTATAATTGTTCGCAACCTAGAACCAGGTTCAAACTCCAGCAGCCTTTTTTGACTGGAACTGACCCGTTCCAAGGCGGTAGCCTATTGTCAGCCATTGTATGTTTGTGATGGCATATATCTTGCCCTAATGATTTATCTCAAGATCCATGCTGTATTTTCATTTTTTACAATACCAGGCCTAATATTCATCAAACTTCTGAGCACAAGAATCGGACTCGACTCAAAATCTCAAAAATTTAATTCCAAATAAAAACAATTTTAAAAGCAAATTACTATATTTACTTATAGAAAACGAGTAATTTTAAAGGTAATTTAACAGAAAATGTCTGAAAATCACAATTCTTACACATACTTTTGTGTTGATAGGGTTTGCAAATATGAGATTTTGAGTCTGAGTCTGATTCTTGTGCTCAAAAGGTTGATGAATTTAGGCCCAGTGTTTTACATTTGTCATTTATTTAAGCCACCAATAACATTGTCAATTTGATTGAAACACCTGTTTCTTTATTGATATTTTATGTAACCATGGTAACTGTGTTTTGAAATCAGTCACAGAGAAATTGAATTCTGGTATAAAAGCAGTTTGAAAAACACTTGTCATCGCATTGTGTTAAATTGGGTTATTTTAGCATTACTTTTAATTTCAAGATATTGCGAATTCTCATACACACCATCTCAAAGCACAAAGTTATAGATAGCTCATAGAGGATCACAGAAGATGAACCCTATCATTACAAATAAGGGCATCCGCCCCATACTCGACATCTTTTTTAGGTTTATGCCGTCTATTATACAATTATAAAATGTAACATAATGCTCATGTCACTGAGAAATCACGAGAACTCACACGAAAGATGATTTATAATCATACGGAAGACGACTCGACGACGACAGCCGCTGATGATTTCCATATGATCAACCAGTATGTGCAATCAATTGAATTGAATTTAATTGAATTTTATAGTCGCACCAACAGCTAAGGTCATAGGCGACTTTTCAGCTTCCACTGGTAGAGGAAGACCCCCAGGTGCCCCTCCGGGCAATTTTCTGTGCACGGGCGGGCACCTGGGTAGAACAACCGACGTTCCCCAAGCCAGCTGGTGAGTTTCCTCACATAGAGAATCCTAGGCCCCTAAGGAATAGAACCTACATGTCAAATCAAAGACGGTGGTGGCATCTGTCGGAATATATGGTTACGAACAAATATACGGTCTTGGTAATTTAAGATGAACGAGTTTGAACACACTTGAGCAAGATTATTTCAAAAAGAATTCCAAAAGGCTCAGACATATATATATACAAGCACATTGTACATGTTATTATTAGTATAGGACAAGAAAAAGAAGTATCAGTCAGTATCTACTGATTGTAGTCCTGCAACTGTTTTATCGCATTTTTTGCGTTCGTCTTTCTCCTTGTTCATAATGAATATTACCATTCAGAACACCTTGTCACCAAATGGTCATGTAATTTAAAGGAAATTATATTAAAAAGTGCGCATGCGTGAAGAATAGTGCGATTACAAAGGAACATTTAGAGAACGGCATTCTTGAAAGACAAATGCTGAACAAATGTATGTATTTTGATTTCAGGGTAATTCTGCCATACCTCAAATCGTCATGGTGTATTGTATATTACACAGTACATAAGTGTATGCATATATACATTATATGTCACATTCGCATAACGCAGTATGACCTTCGTTAATGTTGGAAGGGGTAATGTCTCCTCAGTGCGTTATCCCATTATCAGCGATACAAATTAGAACATAAATAATTCTGTGATATCTTCAGTATGGCCTTAGTTGATAGCATGTAGGAAGGGGTTTATGTCTCCTCGTGCGTTACAATTAGAACATATATACTGACGAGATAAAGAAACGCCTCATCGGGAATTTCCGCTATATAATTGTATATACCGCACACTTAATGCCACATAATATTCCAAAGAAATCCCAAGATGTTTTGTAAAACAAAGTTGCAGTTGGTTAGAGAAGGGACACAACTGTGATGTTGTAGACGTTTTAATCACAGTACACGTTTATAACAAGAAATTCATAAATATTGAAGTTCCTCTTTGAAAAATTGACTAATTTTATTACTGTATTTAACGTAAAGATGTTTGCAGAAATTTGCATCTCGAAGTTTGTTCACATGCTTGAGCCAAACAGATACTCTGCCAATAATCAAACTGTGAAGAAATACTATTTTGCTGTGTTTTGTGTTGTTTTAGTATGTTTTTTCCGAAAAGAAAGGTCTTACGTAGCCATGTACCATTTCGATTAACAGCAGCATAGTGTACATACAATATATAGCGGAAATTCCATATGAGGCGTTTCTTTATCTCGTCATATATAATCCTGTGATATCTTTACATTCAACTGTACACGTTTACCTTGACAGTATATATAAATATTGCATCCCTGTGAGGGTGACAGTGGATATTGTTAACCTGAGGAAAACCAGAAGGTTGACAATATCCATTTTCATCCTCACTGGGATGCAATATTTATTTTTTTATACCGAACAAATGTTTTGATTAAAATGTAAATATATGAGGGGAAAAAATCACAAAATAAAAATATATATATTTTTTTTAAATTTATATTTTTATTCCAGTTTTGATTTAAAATAACAAATCAGCTCGCCACATTTGTTTATTGACGTTTGGTAAAACCAAGCGTCTTAGGATTGACATAACTACTGGACTGAAGGTGCAAGGGTTTTATCCCAATATAAGGCTATATCTTTTGAAAACATTATTTTAAAAATATTTCAAAAATATTATTCAAAACTATCTACGGAATTAGTCTAATTGGGTAACTACGATTCTGCATGTGAGTACTCTGTCTACAATCCAAATTACACGTAGGTATACCCGTCAAACAGGAAATGTAGTATTCAAAGAACAAAGTCAACCAAAACACGAATTCAAACAAAACTACACTCACATGGGGAAAACACACAAAGTATGCGAAACTACAAAACAAAGGGGTTGACAATATGGGTTCGCATTGGAACGGTCAGTGACAAAAGGGCCGCTGGAGGTTTAAAGCAGGTTCAAGGGTGCACCAAATCTCATTCTTACCTTATTGTCAGTGCAAACAAAAACAATCCCGCTAGGCTATATCCTCTAACAAATTAGACAGCATTAATAGGCAAAATAAGTATAAAACAGAGATGATCATGTATATATGAATACAAAAGTAAGTAAGAAAGACACAAATCCAGTACTCAGTAATTTGAGCGGCAGAAGACCGGTGGAACGCGTCAGCATACCGTTAAGGGCACGTTAAGATATTACCAAGGAAAAGCATTAAACGTTAAATTCTATGCGGTCATAAAAGTGGCTAACTGTAAAATGGTCAACCGCTAAACATGCAGTGCGTTGCAAAGTGATTTTGTGCCATAACCTCCATTGATAAACTTTTAACACGTTTTATAAAGGTTTCACAACACAATGCATTTGTATAGTCTATATAAATAAAGTTTACTTGGACATTCCGAATAGGAAGTTTACAAGCTAAAAGTTTACTGTTTTTTTATGAACCACAGTCATTTGACATCACACAAAACTGTGCACAAGATGGCACGTTGACTAGTTTGATAATTGTTTTTATTTGAGTTTTGTTATCCATTGCTATATTTTGGCCTTTCAATCCAGAGTGTTTTACTGGAATTATTTTGAAGGCAGTCTCGTCTAATAGCTTTACATCCAATTTCAGACTGTGTTCGTCTCATCTACAACAAGGTAAACAAATATGTCATGAATTATTACAAATATATAAAACCGAAAAACACAATACTACCAATTTCTTTATGACGCAAATCATTATCCCACCGTGTATTTTCTAGTTAGCTGTGCAGTGAGACCTAAAACGATATGAAAGTGATCATGACAAAGGTTCTTTTTGAAGTCTGTAAATTAGTTATTAAATTACTTATATATTTTTCATATTTTAAAATTAGACAGGGATAGGATAATAAATGTTTGCGAAGTTTTTTTTGAAATGTATGTTAATGGCAGTCCGTATAGAGTATTTTTTTTAACTATAAAACGGTTAGGAGTATTAACGTCCTCAACTCGACTACAAGCCCTAGAAAAACGGATAGAATGAGAAACATATATACAATAACATGTTTTTCGTGGAACATTCCCGTTCAAGTGGCGATAACTAACAATGTCGAAAATTGAAATCATCTCTCTTGTCATAGTTTTCTTTATTATTTCTCCATACCGGATGTGTGTAGCAAATCCAGACTTTTAGATGGTGATTTCCATCGTTTCGTCCGTCTGTCTGTCTGTCCGTTTAATATTGAATGCATTGTAAACTTAAGTCCAATCAATAAGAAATGTACATAATGGCAATACTTTCATTTGACAAATTAAATGCTTTAGCCTGTGTTTTAACAGATTTTGAACAAATTCAGATTTGATTGAACGGAAGAGGAATACCATTTACTGATTTCCCTCATCTAGGTCTACTAATCAACTTTGACTCCGCCTACTTTTATATGTATTCAGTTGATTTCAGAGGAGTTAACTCATCAACGTGTTACCACTATTATAGAACGGCTTTATATGATTACAATGAATGAATGAATGAATGGTGTGTTTTATGGCACGTCGACACATAAATAGGTCATATTGTGCGCAAAAAAAATATGAAAAATGAAGTATTAATTAAAAATTAATGTAAATATATAAAGATAAAACTATTAAAAAAACAAACAAACATTGTTTTAAAAGTGAGCTCATGAAATATATGTGGTACATGGCAACCATGTCAGATGATGCATATGCCAAAACATATAATTACAATAGATTTGATTTTACACATAAATTAGCAACATAAAGTAAAGAAATGTTCATTTAGTGTAGACTACCTTTATATATATATACTGACAGAAATAAGTTCAGCAGCACGCAAATAACGCGTGTAAATCCCATTGCTCATGTTTCTAGACTATGCGTGGCAGAGGTCCTAAACAATATAATTAACATAATTATGGATTATCTACAGGGCATTGTTTTCAAACGATCTCTGCGGGGGAGGGAAATATCAAAATGTTTAAATTTACCAGCTATGCAGAAATTATAATTTTCGTTCTTATTTCAATGTAAAGAGTGGGAGATACTTTCACAAATGGTATATTTGGTGTTTCCTATATCTTTATAATGGCAAGGCTATTGTCAATTGGTTTGACGATTTTTAATCAAGCTCTTTACCATATTTGTATTTCTTAAATGTGAAACATGCTGTTTTAACTAAATGGGAGATAACTCTGATACCTTACCATTGGAACACAAATAACAGATGAAAAAGAATATCACCTTATGTCATTCCAATGTTTTCAAATACTTTACATTATAAAATTTATAATATATATTATTAAGCTAGATATCCATATTTACTTGCTAAACTTACTTCTTTCAGTATAGTTCATGAGACATTGCAAGTATCGTATTCATAGAGTAAATTAGTTTAAAGTTCTCCGGCCATGTTTCGTTTCATGAACATATTTATGTTTACTTAAATCGAAATCAATACACAGCAATAGATATTTACAATTCACACATTGCAATATCTGTGAAAAGCAAGAATAAGATTTTATTTGATGACGTAGAAAACTTTCAACAGGTAAATTAATCCACAGGTAAATGTGTTTATCAGTTATATTGTTTAGCAATAGTTGTGCAGCTATACAATTCAGATTTACCTCATTACCCTGTGCAGTCACGCAGTGGTAAAAGTAGTATATACGCCAAGTAAATACTACTTATTTTTACACACACACTTAGTAGATCGGTTTTTAAATAAATATTTCTCTCCGGGATTATCAAGAATTGTTCATATAATGTTTAAGAGTTACAATTTTTAATTGATAAATACTACAAAAAAGGGTGGCCATTCATTTTGAATCAAGGTTTTAGCTAGCATATAGTATGTTCCTTCATCTCATGTGTACCTTAAAATGTATTTTTGGCGACTTTGTCTGTGTAAATTTCAAACTTGCCCTTCGATATATCATTCCTGTTTAATGAAAATAATAATTATTTAATGCCATTATATAAACCGCAGTCTAAGATCAGGGGTCTCATGTGGAATACTCTTAGCTTCATTTGCTTGAAATAACGCTTTAAAGTATTTAAAACGGTTCCAATTTGTGTATTCATATTCTTTGTAAGCTCAGTTGCTAATCTTTTTGTACAGACATACAATTCCTGTTCAAATTAATTCTGGAACATATTGCTCTCTTCAGCTGCAATATATTTCTTATTGCGTCCAATAAAAACAGACTGCGAGCACATTGTATCTCTTGAGTGTCACAATTTGGAAAGCTGTGTGAACGATGGATATGTTTTAGATAGACGCGTTGATTAAAACACAAAGGACATGTTTAGATTAAAAAAACAACGTTATCAACTCAATCATTATGCATCACAGTGTGGACATTTACGTGTTCCAATTTATCATCAATATGCTCTGAAGCTTACTGAAATGTTTGAACTCTTAATTAGGTTTTCAAAGTAAACTTTTATATCTGCTTTTAGTAAAGATAATCATTATAAAATTAAATGTCAAAGTCGAACGGGAAATGTAGAATTGGCATGACTCTGCCTTCCAAAACACTCATCTTAAACAAACACAGATTTGTAATTATCACAACAACTTACTGGTGTGGGAGTGGAATAACACCATTCTATATTTTCGATAAACCACTAGTTATATACGTATGCAATTAAGCCTAGTATGCGCTGTCAAAAAGAAATCGATAATGACTATGATCCAAATTACCACGGATTATGTCGATTTCGTGTGTTAAATCGACAGGCAACAATGTCAATATAAAAGTCAGTATATGAAATTACTGAAAATGTACGTTGATTTTAGTGTTTAATCAGATGTTTTCAATATCGTATATACAACGTTTATTACGCTCATTACTGATGAAATCTCAGTTTAAAACGGTGATGTTTAAGACTATGAAAAGAGGTGATGTTATTTTTGTTACTTAGGTCTCGTCTTAGGTATGCGCGAAGTAATGATCTGTTGTGTATTGATTTTCGATTTATGAAATAGACATTAAACTGTTTCTCATGAAACCGAAACATGCCGAGAGATCTTTAGCTTCTTCTCAAAATAAAAGTATAGAATGTTGGAACACATTATATGACCGTGAACATCTCTTACATGCCATATTCTATAGCAATTATGCTAATCGAGTGCATCACTATCCATCTCAATC